>UCOM01000514.1:0-75500 GCA_900474385.1 Ormyrus pomaceus
CGATTTCACTAATTCTTTTAGTAATTTTTACTAATTCTGATAGTGCATACATTCACTATTTCAATTAGTTCATTTATACCACAAATTCAATTAGTAATTTTACACTAATTCGCAGTAGAGCACTTTACACTAGTCCAATTAGTGTATATGCACTCTGAATTAGTAGTTTTTCACTATTTCAACTTTAGAGAGAAGGGAAGCAAGTCATGCGAAAGAGGTGAATCTTACACTAATTGATTGTCATTCGTGTGGAAGCAATAGTGTTCGACAATAATATACGAGCGAATAGTCTGTTGTCGTGCATAATTGAAAAATTGATAGTGTCTAATGTAAGTTAAACGTTTAATAAATGTACAATATCATAGATTATTGTAATATAGATCGAAGATCTGAAATAGAGAGCTTTAAACTACGATATTTAATTATACAAGGTTTCACAAAGTTTTTAATTAAAAACATAAATTAATGAATAATATTAAAAGTTTAACATTAAAATTGAAGAAGAAAGCATAATGTTCATGTGAAATAATTCAAATATGAAGTTGAAGACGCTACTAACTATAACTTGGACAAATAAAAAAGAGACATAAAATTTGATAGCGAGAGTAAATAATAATAACGGAAGATCATAAGATGCATGAGCGAGTGAAAACAAAAGAAGTAGAACATACGGAACGAGAAAATGAAAAAACTTTATCCGCGGAGCTGCGGCCTGACGAATAAAGGCTGAATTTAAAATTGAAAATAAATCCCGCGTTAAGTGCTGGTGGCAGAGCGCGGATGCAGAAGAGGAGGAATGTTTTCTTGGAAACTATCATAAGCCATAAACAGAGCGCATTACCGCGCCGAGTGGCCGCTGATCCTATATATACGAGAAAAGTCGTGCACCATTTCCGCAGCGACGTTGGAAAAACTTTGGTTTTATTTATGAAATTCAGCGAGAGAGAAAAGGGCCAATTTCCGCCACTGTACCATCCCTTTTGTCCTTCTTTTTGCTATCGCTCTGCTGAACACAGGCATCCTCGTAAGTTGCATTTTTTTCTTCTCTATCGATTTTACATTTGATTAAAAAGGTCAATCTTGAGCGCGATGTTGTACGAAAAATTATTTCGAAAAGCGAACGCTAAAGAACGTTCGATATTATTGGAATCGGAAACTTATACTGCGGATAACGAAGCGCATTTTCTATTGGATAGGCTTTGTTATGATTTTCTCAATACTATTCACTTGGAATAATATTTTAGCAAGCTCTTTTTAGAAACCGATATGTCGTCAAAGGTTTCTTTTGATAGCAAATACGTATTGGAATTTATTTTTCGCCTTCCTTTTCTCCATATTGAAAGATTGTATCTGATGTTGATAAATATTTTAATATACATATACATTTAATAAAATGCGCATGTTAGAGCTAGTAAAAAAGGAGTAATAATTTATTAAAACGTTATCATTGCCAAATTAATTGTAGTTTACACGATAAATTTGAAGTTTATCGAAATAAAAGTCGCTAAGGACTCAAGCCATTACCGCGAATCGCAGAAAGAAAAAGTGGAAAGATTCTGGCACTTGCCAGGCACATCATTGCCCAAGGGGTACGAGTCAATAATTCTCCAGCTCCAATTATTCCACGTCCGAACGACGATGAAAAAACTTGGAATCCCCTTTAGAAAGCTTTTCTTATCTCTTTTCATTTTACTTTTACTCTTACTTGCTCCGTTAATCTCATAGTTTGTCCCTATTTTAAATTCTTTACAGATGAAATATTACTTACTCCTTAATTTTCTGCGATAGCTTTTTAAACGCTTTTTACATATCAGAAGAAAATTATTAAAACAATTTTTCGTTTGCAAACATTTACGTTTTCTATTCCAAATGCGCTGTAATAAAAGTAGAGTATAAAAGGCTAATAAAGACCATAATAATAATAATTTCGCAGAGATAGTCTCGATTTCATAAAAAATAAGCACTGCCATAATAAAGAAGACGAACGGCACTTTTGGTCCATAGAATGATTCGATTTAAAAGGAGAGCGGGAAAGCGAAAAAATGGCAATTGCGTCGCTGGCAATCTCGGAGCATCCATCCGGGCTGTAAACCGTGCTCCGGGCTCGATTTAGTCCGCGGATCGCCGGAAGATCGGTTACCTTAAGGAGAGCGTCGAGCGCTGCGAGGAATAACTCACTAAACGCTGCAGCAGCAGCAGCGGCGGCGGCGGCGGCGGCGGCAGGACACGTTGAGAAAGCGGCTGCCGCGGGGGATAGGAAAAGTGCCGCGTCGGCGAAGATGGCACGCGCTCCTACCTCCGGTTTCTTTGGGGCCAATGAATTTTATTACCCCGGCCATATTTATCGTGCCTAAGGCGCGGCACGCCGTGCCAAATCGCCTTGAGCACCGTCTCTCCCAGATAACGCGATCGTTACTCTCCGGCAGCAGCTGCTCTTCTCGTCAAGTTATGTTTCCCGAGAAAACGATGCACCGGGGCTACCGCCGCTCCAAGGATTTGGATCGCGAGAGGCCTGCTGCTGCATTGTCTCCGCTGCAGACAGGCTCGTCCCCGCTTCTCTTCAAATGCACTCCGTCGAGAATAAAGAAACTCTTGCCAGAATGAGCTTGGACCAGCGAAGATAGTTTACTTTCTTCGAGCGTACATTCTGCTTAATTTATATCGTATGGAGTGACACTGCATGTCATAAAAGTAACGGGCACAAAAGACGAGAGCTTTCGGGTTGGACGCTGCTAAGAATATGGCAGACGTATATAGGCAGAAAAATGGAAAGAGAAATGTAGGACAGAAACGCTATTCTCCGGTCTTCGGAATGAAAAAGTATGAGGGTCCGTAATTTTTGTTTCTACATTTTTCAAGATCTGGCCTTATATCCCCGTAAAAGGCCAATTCTTCTTGAATTTTCCAAAGAAAATACTGCTTTAATGGATTAAAAGTTAAAAAGTTGAATAATTTAATCTCTGAAGTAATAATACAATATATCGGCGTGTTTTATTTGCAATATCATTACGATGCAAATGAGGTCGTTTAGAAGTTTTGGACAAAAACTTAGATGCCGAAAGTTTTCAAATTACAATATTAATTAAAGCTCGAAAAGAACTTGCCCCTAAAAGTTTGCAGGAAAATTGATTCGAAAGTTTATGCTGGGCGTAAATTTCGGCATAAAAAAGTCATTGGATTTTCAAGCAGCGCCCCCCCCCCGTCCCGTTGAAGTAAAAAGCTCTCTTTATCCTTTAGATTCGTACGGTCGAGATGATTTCTGGGCGGGGCGCGGGATTCCTTGCAAAAAGATGAAGTTGGCCAAAGTATACTCACCGGCTGGAACACATGTTCCCGATTCGGCTGAGCTGTACACGTCAGGAAATAGTTTAGAGTTTGCTCTGGGAGGTAGAGAGCACACACTGAATATACTCCGAGCACGTCGATGATTAGTCGGAAATGGCGGGATCATGCTTGCCTCGGGTACGGCGCGATCGTTGCACATCTATGACTGGCCATCGCTCAAACTTCAAACTGCTGTCGAGTTAATATAGTTCGCGAATTTCATTCGTCCCGTCCTTGTGTGCGCACGCGCTGCATGATAAGTTCCGTCGAAATAACTTACTGTCCTAAGCTCCCGCTCTAAGTACTTCACCGCCAGTTACTGTAACTCCCAGTTTAATGTTCGAAATTTGTTACCAGTTTTTAATTTAATACCGATATAATCCATCCCAGACTATGGGGAAACTATCGATATTGGCCTTTTTATTTACTTTAACAAGTCGATTTTCTCAATCTTTTATTTTCCCCTTTTATAATTAAATGAGCGCAAGTTTGAATTTCCATTCAATAAGCTTCGCTTCTTTCGATAAAGCCGTGTATATAGGCAGCGCAAATCGTTTGAAAGCAGAGGAAATGTAGGGATTAATATAAAAGGAAAGAACGAGAGCGTGCGCCGAGTCGACGGAAAAGACGCTTCAAAGGGCAAATCGAATCGAATAAAAAGGCATGCAAAGAAGAGGTGCGAAGTAAGGACCCTTTAAGTGAATATTATATATTGATTGCGATTCGAGCATGCAAGGAAGAAGTAGAAATGGTAGGAGAAAAAAGGCAAGTGTCACCAAAGTATGCGGGTGTCTCTCGCCTCTATTAACGGTGAAGACACAATGACTCTTCTTTATTCTGTAAGCTCGAGATATTCTACCCTGTCATTTTTACACCTTTATACAGGACGGCGGAAATGTAAAGATGTGAATTCTCTGCCATTTTTTCGGAGAAAGTTTTAGTTTTGTTATTTTTAATTGTGTTTTTATTGTGCCTTTACAATTTTGTAAATTTTTTTGTGTAAAGTTTAATAGAATTTTTTTAAGGTCACTTATATTTATCATTATAGTTTATTTTATTTTCTCACTAAGCACAACTAACGCAAACATCGTTTGATTAAATTATTTACATCTACATAAGAAAGCCAGAGATGCGACAAACAGAGGTAGAATGTCCTCAAAAAAGTAAAAAATTAACATATATTTTTTCAAATAACAAACTTTTTTTAAAGAAAAAGTTTTTAATTTATAATTTTAGTTTTTTAAAACAATATAAACG
Organism: Ormyrus pomaceus; assembly: GCA_900474385.1. Classification (NCBI taxonomy): domain Eukaryota; kingdom Metazoa; phylum Arthropoda; class Insecta; order Hymenoptera; family Ormyridae; genus Ormyrus; species Ormyrus pomaceus. The sequence continues at coordinate 4,582 of UCOM01000514.1, forward strand.
TTATTATATATGATTATTTAATGATACTTATATGAAGAATATACAACAACTTTATTAAATGTATCTATTTTTGTTTGTTTCAGGTAAGTTGAATAAACATCTGCTTGAGCGATCAATTCAGAACCTGATAAGATGTAAGTGACAGATTTATTTATAAAGGTGCTAATTCAGTCAATAAAAATTACTGAGTTGGCCCATAAAAGCGGAGAATGCTTAATTATTCGAAACAATTTTCTGTCAAGAATAAAAAATATATGATTATTGATAAATGTCCGAGACAATTGAAATTTAAAATAAGCTAAAAAGGTTCGCACAAGGTAAAATGGAAAACCTTTTCATAATTCAAATAAGAGTTATTATTATGACAGTCAACTTTTGCAGTGCTTTATTAGCACACTCTCTTTTGAAACGAAATTGCAGAAGTAATTATTGCCGAGCGTTAAAATTCGTAAACTTGGCTGCATCGCGCAATGCTTACAGAAGCGTCGAGGCCGGGCGAATTAAGAAACTTTACCCGTCAAGAGCGCAAGCTAAAAGAGATTGAGAGAAAGAGGACGAAAGTGAGCCTGGACGATGTTAAGAACTCGTGGAAAATGGCTGTCGACGTCGACAACTTCTTGTCACGAGAGTCTTGATGTATAGCCAAAAGTACCAAAACTCGATAACGTTTTCATATCGAAGTAAAAGGGTAGTGAAAATTTGTAGTATTTTTTTTTTAATTTTTACCTGTTTTGTTATTGAATATATAGTACATAATTTTATTAAATTTGAACTCACTAATCTTTATCAAATTGTTTGACATTTTATAGAAATATAATCATACCAATAAACTGTAAATCCAGAACATAAAAAAGAGTATATTATGACAGACTTTAAATATTAATATTTAATATTAAGTTTAATATTAAGTCAATTAAGGAATTCAATATTCGCCTGAATTAAAGTAACATTCTTAAGACAAGTCGATGTATACAGAAATAGCTACTTTTATCTGTCGATCGATTGCACCTGAAATGATTTATGACTTCTTTGTCAGGTTATTATTCGCAAATAGCATGTCTTGTCTTGTTGCCAATCGGTACTTAAAATAGTTTTCCACTTCGTGATTGCTGGAATAATTAAAGTGATGAAGATATAATGAAAATTTAACAGTATTTATCGTTTTCGAACTTTATAACTACTATATAACTTTATTATCAATGTACTAACGAGAAAAAAGAGAAAAGATTTAGAGACGACTTGAATGAATTGACAAATATTCAATTTTTACTTTAAGTTTAAAGCTATTCTTTTTATTCAATTTATAATATTATTACTACATAATGCTCATTTTTGCAAATGGTTCACGTGTTCTTTTTGAAAAAAGGATGACTGAAAACTGATATAACTGTAACAAGGAAAATGCATAACATTGCATTATTTTCTGCTCCCATAATGTCATCGTGGTTCAGATGTACGTATATTTTATATAATAAGAAAGGTGAAATTGTCGGAAAATTGGCATGGTGCATCCGCTTACGTGAAGACAGGCGGGTCGTTGTGGCAGCGAGCCGTGATTTATGCGGTTGCACCGAATAGAGATTTACGATGCTGGATCTTTTACTTGCGACACAGACGGGTCTTGAGGCTGAGTACTCTATGCTTATCCTTCCAACTACTGAACCTTTGCCTTTACTTGTACATATTTTGAAAGAACTGTAATGGGAAAGCGCATTCTGTGAAATATCATAATACAAAAAGTTATTATAAATCTGATTCTTATTAAGTTAAAATATGATGCGAAGTTTGTAGAATCAATAATCAATAATACGGACAAGAAAAATAAACGGCTGATTCAACTTTCACGAAAGCTATATTAATAATTTTTTCAGACGCTGGTAAGAACTTCTTAAGTAGTATGATACTATTGCCGCCTTTAGAAGGAGGCAGAAAGTAAAATAAAATAAAAATAAAACAGTTAATAATTCTTTTATTCGCAGAATAGCTTGTTCCACCCTTCAAGGGAAATTCAGATTATGACTCTTTAGAAACAGACTTGTAGTTTTTCGCAAAACATAGAATGTAGCTCTTGATTTTTTTCGCTCAATAAACAGTGCGATGCACTTTACGAAATGCCACGTATGACGCGAAACAAGGGGCATGTAATTACAACCGTCAGCGTGAAGATATGAGACTAATTCGAAGAAAAAATTAGCGAGGTTCAGTGGGGACAGCATTTTGGTTACAAAAATGGGAGGTCCCGGGTTCAATTCCTGTTCCAGTAAATTGTCTATTATGCCTATAATTTCGAGTTCTCCCAATTCTCAATCAATTAACAATATAGCAATGTTGCACGTAGATATGATATTATTTACTTTTGTCTTTTCCAATGTTAACAAACTATATCTACATTCACGAAAGTTTTCTAACGGACATTGTAGAACAGTGCTTCTGGAACAGTTAAAAAATTAAAAATTGGTAATTCCTTGTTTAATTTAAAGATAAGTGATTTAAAGAAATGAAACTGATTCAGTTTTTATTATAATAGTCATTATAATAGTGTTAGGTTTGTAAATTATTAGTTAAACCCGTAATGATAGAATGAGCGATCTCGCGGAAAATCTGGAGGGAGTTGCGGTTGATTTTACCAAGCCGCGTATTCGTGTATTGCGGTCTTGAGGGTAGATTTCAGAAATTTCGGAGTCTCGACTGCATATAGCATCCTATGGGGTGCTACAGAGCATCTGAGAGAACAGACGCAGATGTGCATTTTCCTCGCGTCTCTGCGTGCAGATTATCTGCATTTACTGCTTGGGTCACAGGCAGATTGTACATTTCGCGCCTATTATAATCTTCCTGTCTAAGGATTTTGTTTGTATTAATCAGTTGACGTATAGTGTTTGAATATTTTTATCGGTGATAATGGTAATAAATCCTGCCAAAGTTTACTAATTTTTATTTCCGATTGAAATAAATTAAAAATATTATATACGTTATCTTATAATAATGACGATTTTTAATTTACAGTAAGATTGGGAAGTTTGTTTTCGTTATACGTTATACAACGTAGGTCATTAGTCCATATAAATACCTCAAGATAAAAAAATATAGCGCTTCCGTATAAAAAATTAAGAGTTTGGAACTGAATCTATCGATTTTCTAATACGGCTTCGGGATATTCAAATTTAAGACGCGCAATAAACTCTATTAAAAGGAGCAAATAGTTCAAACTTCAAGTACTTGATAGGAAATTGATTTACCGAAGAATGTCCTTAAAAGAAATAATTTTAACCATAAATATAAGCCTTTGTTAACTTAATGATATCATAGACCAGAGAGCAAAAGGAAATTGCTCGCGCTATTTAGAAACGGTAAATCTCGATGTTATTAAAGGAGGCGATAAAAAGTTTAGAATAAGAGTAAAGTGGAAACTTTGGGTAAAAGTTACTGCCCTCTGCTTATGCTTAAGTTAGAAAGCAGCTCGCGCAATTTAATACGTGATTTATGCGTCAGGTATAAAGTTTAACCTATTCGCTTCCCCCAGCTCCCGCTCCTTCTGAATCATCATCGGCGCGGATCCGCGTGTTTCGCAAATACAGTAACGAACGATACTTGCGAAAAGGCCTTTGCTTCGAGCGGGAAGCGATTTTAAATGGCCCGGAAGGAAGAGGGTGCGAAGTTTAGAAGTCTGCTTTTTTATGCCTCTCGTTTTATTTCGCGACCGAGACAACGATCAGCCCTCGTTGTATTTACCGATGATTCATGTACGTCATCGCCGCCGTAGATTACGGGGGCTCGCAATGTCAGGGAGATCCGCCACGGACATTAGTTTGATGTCTTCGAGGACTAGGGGAAAGTATGAATTGGGTTCGTGGGGAAAGCTTTTCTGCACATTAAATTTATTATAAATGGATTCTATGTAGCTTAAAAGCTATTTACGTCATTTTTTAAGAGGCTGGGACTTATTTGATGGTGCCTTTTTAGCCAGAAAGCACTTGTTCTCTGTAAAATACGTTTCGATATTTAGGTTTTAAAATAATTTAAGCAAAATTTTCTATATATCTTTCAAAATTCGATTATAAAGAAGCTCAGGCTTTATTTGATGAATTTTACTCATTAATTTTTCACAAATTCAATTTTATTTGCATGTATACTATCGAGAAATCTTTAATATAATAACGTTTTGCTTTATGATTAAAACATGAATTGTTTACATATCACATATCGCGTAAAAAAAATCTATATGCGGATCAAGAAGTAAAAACAAAAGAGATTTGAAAACTAAAGAGATAAGGAAGAAGAGAAAGAGAGAGAGAGAGAGGGGAAAGAAACACTCATGGTCGAAAGCACCCCTTTTTTCTTTCTCCTCGGACGCTGGTTACTCTTCCTTTTTACGGTCTAATTTGTTTAGCAGTGCCGGTAACGACATCTCGTAAAAGGTCGTCCTCTATTTTCGTTCGTAAAACGCGAAAGGGAGAGGGGCAGGGGGGTGGGGAGGGGAAGAAGGGAAGCTTGAGAGCGAGAAAGAGCGATTCGAAAGTGCGCGAACCGGAGAGCGCATAGCCCCGCATATATAGTTGCGCGCGCTCGTACGTTACGAGTGTGATACGCTTACCGTATATATACCGTACGTTTTTTTTATGCCCCCCACCGTCGGCGACGTAATGAGTTATTCATGAAACTCGGGCAGCAAAAACGCCGGAATGCTCGAATCATTTTTTTTGTAGTCCCAGGTTACGCTGTCGAATGCCTTTCATCCCCGCGGATGACATGACGGTGCTTTAGTTATAAGACCGCAAGTGGCCCTACGAAAGGCCTTCCTCGTTTCACTTTTTAGTTTCGCTATTTCCCTTGCAATCTAATCTGTCGAAAGAATCTTGGCCACTTTTTAAATTTGGTTTTTTAGCTTGCGTTACGAGTCGACATTAAAAAGATTATGAGATTTCTCGCAGGTGAAACTATTACAAGATACCAAAAATTTAAAAATTCAATTAAAGTATCCAAAGGTGCATAAGGTTTTTTTCTTGTAAATTATTAAATATAAATTTTTGTAACGCAGATTTGGTGAACAAGAGCACTGGCCGTCGTAAAATTAAGATTTTATGTGCTAATAATGATTGCCATCATCTACGTCAGGACCTGAAAAACAGCCCCAGCAGTAATATTCATTACATCATTAGAGCGTAAGTCCAAAAGCTCCAGCCTAGCCATCATACATTTTTAAGGGTACAATTGATTTACAAGGTCCACTAAATGTCACTCGCAGACAACGCAAGCAGATGAGAGAGCCATTTGGGCAGGAGACTTTTTACGATGTAGCCGGATTATTAGTCCGTTTTATCATTTCAGATGGATACCCTGCATTATTTCTGTATCGCCATAAACATTACTTTTTTTTCAATTTTTTAAAAGACTTTTCTCAAATTATAAACTAAATAGAAATCTTTTGTCAAGATTCAAGATTTTGGAAAAAGATTTTTTCTCACTAAATAAACCAAAGAGCTATTTTTAAAATTGACGAAACCTTTCTCATTTCGTTCCCGCAGTAATTAAAATAAAAGCTCCCGTAACAAAAGGCGCGTCTGAATATCCAGGTGGTAAAGTGAGCGGTCATCGCCGGGCTCGCGTTCGCGCGTCAGCTCAGCTTTTTTCCTTTTGAGCAATGTGAGCGCCGGAAATCCGAGCGCTGATGTGCCTACGTGGATAACGATCATTGACAAGGAATTATCGCGAGCGCGAGCCAGCGGTGTTATGGTGATTGATGCTCTCACTCGTCGTCGGCCGATAAAAAAAGTCAGCTCGCTCACTGGCGCGCGCCTTCGCCTGATTTATGTGCGCACACTCGCGCAACCGGAGAGATAGCGAATCGGCAATGACGATCGATACTCGCGCGCCGAGACTATCTTCGAATTGTCGTTACTGTTATCGCGCGCGCACGCAATTTTTAACGATCGCTCGTTGCAGCCTACTGGCTCTTTTTTTTTCTATACGCGGCGCAGCTACGAGTTTGCAAAATTCATAAGCTGCGCGCGGCCGCTGCTCTTTTTCGCCGGTGGACCCGCGCTTGCCTTTTTTTTCTCATTCTTTTATATAGATTTTTCATTTTCAACGGGAATGTAAAATGGATTTTTGAAGCTCACCCTTTATTTTTAGATTTCAATCACTGTTTTGATAAATGCATCTCTTTTTTTTGTCGCGAAACTGTTTCTTTTCATTCGAACTAATTGCAAGATATTGTCGAGTATTCAATTGAACCAGCTTTGAAAATAATCCGCTGCCGGTACACAGTGCATCGAAAATAATAGGAATTTGAGTAATGTTAACTTAACGCTTAATTATATATGAATTCTAATAGACTTAAGACGTAAAAGCACACGCACGATAGAGTTGACGCGAGTGTAGCGACAGGTAGTTGCCTGCCGGGGTGATGGATTGCCCGTGGTTAATGGTTAGTCATTCCGTAAAACGCAAAAAACTGAAATCATGACATGACGCAGCGATTGTCGGAGGAATAGATTAGTTACTTTTTTCCGAGCCGAGCGCTCTCGTATCCGCTTCAACTTTCAGCCCCAACCTCACCTGCTCTCTTCTCTCTCTCTCTCTCTCTCTCTCTCTCCCTTACTTACTCCCCGCAAAATCGTGCGTGAATATAATGACCTTTCATGGTTGTTCTATATATCAAATTTCTCTCTTTCTCTTTTTCTCCCTTTACCCGTCGTACTTAATTGAATAGCTAGTTGATTGAACCCTAATAAGAGAAGCCGTACGGCCCGTATTTTAAAACAAAGATCTGAGGAAAAGAAAGAGTCGGCCGGCTAAAAAGAATCGATTGGGGAAGGAGAGCAAATCTGACATGTAAATCACGAGAGGCTTGAAAAGAGGTATTGTAGACGGGTGGGGAGAGAAAAATCAATAATTTTACGGAGTACGCAAATTAATAAAGGAAAAAGGGCTTGAACTAACGACTTTTATATAATATTTTACACGGGAAAATGCAAATACTAAAAGATATGATCTTTCTCTGATTAATTTTTACACCAAACTGTTATGATTATTTTTTTAAATTATTCTGAAAAGTCAAAAATGTGTCTCATTTTCTTGTTTATTATAATTCAGTGTTAGTAATATGATAAAAGAAACTTAAATGAATTAAATGTTTTGTCTGCGAGATAAGTATAATTGCATTGTAACGCAAGATATCATAAATAAGAATGAAGAGAGCAGAAAACAATGCTTCAAATCTGAAACAGGATCATGTCCTCTTGAGGTGATAGGTTGCAATTCCGCTAAATGAAAGAGCACGTCGAGGTAACCAAGCGGTGTTTCTTCTTTCCGCAGAGAGGTTTCGGAACTCTTTTCAAGATCGGTGCATTGTGACGAGCAGCAAAATTGAACGAGCCCGAATTGTACATTGTGAGCGTAATGTGCACATATGTATATAGAGGCACGGCGCTCTCGATAATCGAGTGTGCTAAGTAATCGATTTTCGCAAGCGCACACTGTAGAGCAAATGCGTATCCTATAAGCGCGTGAGCAGCATCGCAACTAAAATATGCTCAGGCACCGAGAGGCCGAATAAGGAAGCGTTAGTACTGTTTTTAAAATATTTTACGTGCAAAACAGTAAAGAATTTGCTATACCCACACTAATTATATAATTATTACTACAGAATATGTGTCATTTAATTTCTTGGTATGTGGATCAATTCGTTAACTAAATATTATTAATTTACTGACATTAGGAACATTAGCGGAATTTCAGATGAACAAGGATAATTCCTATTTGGTTATGGACCATCAGTGATTAACTTATTAAGCACTTAATATTCATGATGGATGGACTAGTAAATTTCAGAAACAGAAACAATTAGTACGCAACACTGTGTATTCAAAGCTTCTATATTAACCTAATGTCAATTCAAGTAATATCTTGATTTCAATCAAACATTCAGTTAGATTCTGTACACATTGTACCGTGCGCGTAAGTAGACATTCAAGCATAAACATCCTCTTGGATGCCGTATATATATTTGATGAATACGCGAATGAGTAGAATTCGTCGTTTTCATTTTCCGTTTACATACCGTCTAAGATTTTTTTGAATCAAGCGAAAATGCACTCCTGAAATTTTACGCGCTAATTAATGGTAAATATTTATTGATGAAAATTGAATGTTGGTAACACAGAAGGAACGATAATTTATGGTAATTTATACTTGAAGCTCCTATTTGCATCAGCAGGAACCGAACGCCGCGCTGAGAGCCCGGCTTTATTCTCAGCCGTAAATCAATCGGTAAGAAAAAAATCGACCGTGAAATCCAATAAAGACGGCGAATCTAACGCTTCGAAAAGCGCGGAGGAAAAACAGGCTGGCGGGCAGGCAGTTCGGGGCGGGAGGATAGCAGAGATAGGCAATAATTTCTCCGAGAGGCGCTACCGGCTATTACGCGCGCGTCATACGGCCCGATATCAACACGGCGTTGTAGGCCATAGTTCGATTCCGGGCCGATATTTTGATTATGGGAATGGGCAGCGTCAGCCTCCTCCCGCCGGCCGCGAGAGCCCGCGAGGAATGGAGGTCGAGGGATATACGCGGAGGACGGCGCAGCGCGCACATCCGAATCCCGAGGCCGGATACGCGTCGATGCGCCGCCGCCATTTAGGCCGCGCGTGATAGCGCCGGCTGCGCTGCACGCGACCTCGAATCTCCGTCACTGTACCAACGGTTCGCGCCCGCTCACCTGCCCGAATTTTTTTTCCTTATTATTTATGGCTTCTTTCGATTTCGAGGCTTTTATTGCTGATTGTGGTTTTCGCAGAGATTTTTCAATTAACTCTGTATAGATCGCAGCTAATAAAGAGTATAATTGTTAATGAGTTGCATCGAAATTAGCATGTGCATCAGTCCAGTCAGTAATTTCACTGACCTAACCATATAAAATAGAATTTATTTTCATATGGAATTATTGCAATCGCAGAGGCCAATATTTGATTGATGTTATATAAACTACTTCATTTGAGGTACCCTATTAAAATGATTAATTTCGAGAAAGTAATTAATTAATAAAATGAATTTATTTTGTTTAGCTTAAAAAAGTTTTTAATTCCAACTTGATTTTTGAAACCATCTTTATTCGCAATGCTGCTTTCAACTGCATGAAACGTTGAGCTCCCCACTTGTACTCATCACAATACCAATTTCCCGAGCACAACGTCACTTCCATCAACCGCGCGGTTCTTAATTCCTCCCCCGCCTCTCCGCCCCAGCCGAATCTCGGAATTATTTTCCGAGGTTCGCCCTAGGCTGCATAAGCAGACAAACGAAGCTCGACGAGGCGGCATTGCCTTACGCGCAAGTATTATACAGGTGCTTGCGCGTCCCCCCTCCCCCGCCTCCCCGATACGAGATCTCGCCCAATTCGGCAAACATATTTAGAGCAATCTGAATAATGCGGTTGCGCCGCATGCGCGCGGTTTAGCGTCACATATACGCGCCCGGAGACAGATAAGCCTACTGCACACCGCTGCCGAATAGGAAGTAACGGCGCGGCGTCTGTTTATGCGCGCCGCCTCTCCCCGCACCCCTGCAAGCTCTCTGGCTCGATTTATTAGAACTGCAGCTTGCCATTGTTTCGCCGCGCCTATCGGCTCTAATTTTCTTTAGCCAATTATACTCGGCTCCTTCGCTAATAAATTATCCGATAGTTGCCGACTATTTATGATCCAGCTTAGCGTTAGTGGCCGAATGCGCTTTTGCTTATTATAGAAGAGCTGTTTTGAGAAAATGTAATAGAGCAATTTCAACGCTAAATCATCTATTTGAAAGTAGGTTTTCCGCCTCTGCGCAAAATCCCACGCGCTTCCTTGAAAAAACTCCATTCTTCCACTTGTCCTTGCTATTATGCCAGTTTGTCTCGCAGCTTCGGCCAATCCGTTCGGTCATCGGTTGGCGATCTCGTACGCGACTGTCGCGGCGAGAGCCGGCAAAGCGTCGATAGGCATAATAAAGTCCGCTCGCGCTGCGGACCCAAAAGCGCCGCTGCCTCGTTGCGCGGCGACAGTTGTCGTCGATGCAGCCGGACGATAGGCCCACGGGACTTTGAATCGTGATCTGAGCGGTTTATTCGCGAAGGTCGAGCTTCCATTGACACGTCAGGTCGTTCCTTACCGCGCGCGTCTTTTTTTCTCTTTTATACGTTAGAAGGGAAAGAAAGACTGCATGTTACGCCGGATAGATGCTTCTTGGAAGACATTAGCTAGGAACAGCGGCTAATTGAGCCTGGACAACGATCGCCGAACCGATCAGTATCGTGACGAACGTATTGGCGTTGCGAATTTGTTATGTAGGCAAAGAGTGAAATTGAGCAAAAGGTCAAAAGTCTAGAGCGAATTAGAGATAATGAAAAAAAGGTATATCGACGAATTTGCCCTCGAACTGTTTTAGTGCTAAAGGAGATCTATGGCAGGCTTAAGGAAATTCTTGCTTTTTATTGAATTAGACAAGGGATTTCTTAATTTACAGTGGAAAGTTTTGGTTTTTCAATTAAATATTACAGTAAATCGAAATAAATATATATTTTTTTAAATTTAATAAAACCAAAAAAATAGCCAACTCAATAATAATGCTTACTAACATTGCTTAAAATCACGTTTGATTTTATCTTATATCGGCAGACAATACTTTACCGAGTGGCACACCATCAATAAAGAAGCAAATATATCAGGGCTGATTCCTTATGCATACGCATCGCGTTTAAACGGCAATAAAAGAGGAAAAGCTTTGAAATAAGTGGGCACGGAACATACCGGAGACGCTCATTTCCCCGGGTCGATCCTGTGGGAGTAAACGAAACGATCGATTCGTACGTGACTGGAGTGCGTGAGCTTATGCTACTGTAGGCTTATGCGTGCCGCTGTATCACCTTACCTCGTCTATCTTCGAGAAATCGTTTGCAATGATTTCATGCGCGAGGGAGCTCAATAAACGCTAAATTAACCATTACCATATTATTTTCTTTTTTTATTATTGTTAAGTTTTACCCGGATTATATGCAGTTCAAATACTGATACTGGTAATAACCAAAACTAATTTATTTGGCTGAATATGCATGGATTCCCACGACGCACGTGATCGAATTTATGAGGTTATTGCGGTAATAGATTGGAAAGCTTAGTCAGATGTGAGCCACTGTCGAATTTTGACCTATTCTAGATTGCAAATTAATATTATTTACGAAGTAATATTCGATAATTATTAAAATAATGTAATAGCTTACTCTATAAATAATATTATTCTATATTACTTCTTTTTTGTTATAATACCATTCGAATTTATGATTTTGTGAAATAATAATAAAAATTTATTTTAATACGCTTCATGTTAATTTTACAGATTATCTAAGAATGGAAGCTTGGGAGGAATCTTTTTGGGAAAAAATTCCAGAATTCTTTGTTTAAATACAAAACATATTTCAATGGAAAAGCTCGCCATTTTTTCTGATTATTTAAAATCCTGTATTGTTAACGTATATTCTGTACATAAATTGGGTATTGTGCAAGTGAAAGTGCCTTCGAAAAACGCAGGAGAGAAAGGTAATAAAACACACTCGAAGTAAAAGAAAATCGGGCGCGGGGCTTTAATTTAGAGATCCATTTCCTCTCCTCCGCGAGGCTTTCGCGCCAACGAAGCGAGCTCAATAAGAGACAAGTTCACAAGGGAGGCCGGGAGGGAAGGAGACGAATTCATAATTGTCGAGACGAGGCAAAATCGCACGGCTCTTTCTCTCTCTCTCTCTCTCGCTCTCTCTCTCGAGATCAAGGCGAGTTCGAGAAAAGGGAGCTGCTTGGGGGGGTGGGGGTGAAAGCTAAGGGAGTCAAGGTGGCTTGTCTCGGGGTCCCAAATTGATGGAGGGTTACCCGTAACTACGAAAGCTTCCTCTTTGTGCCCCGCGCTCCTCTGTATAGGTTCGCGTGCTCCGAATATAGGTATATAGGAGCAGGACGCGCTTCGGAGGCCGGAGAATGGCAGAAATACAGCAAACAGTGTACGAAGCCGAGATGGGCCCGGCCCGTTTCAATGATCGTTGAAAACGGCACTCGAAAAGTTTTGACGTGCCCGACGTATACGAGCCCTTTAACGCACTTGCACGCGGATGAATTGCTTTTGAATGTGCGCGAGCGCCGCGAGTTAAAGCGAAATGCCATTATAATGCTTGTAAGGATTACACGCTACGCCGGGATCATTGCTGCAGAGGTTCCCTTTCTTCGCATTGCATTCGCAAAGCTAATAAATCTACTTTGATTTTAATAAAAGCAAGCGCGGGAATGGGCTGATTGAGTTTAAAGCGATATCGAATTGGAGAGACTTTCGCTTTCGTTGCTTCGGGGAGTAATCACATTTTTATTGAACAATAAATCTAAAAATATTGCTGTAGATACTTTTCAAAAGGCACAGTTAAATGTTGAATCAACGCTAGATCATTTTGCTTTCTTTATAACTTTGCTAATATAAACAGACTTATCTCTTAAGCTGTAAGAGATAATAATAGCGAAGATCGTTACTCTATTTTGCCGATGAACTGTATTGTTTCCTATTATACACTTTGAATGCGCTCTAATATCATTAAATTCGAGCTCAATAGGATTATTGTAACGCTTTCGAATTGCATCCAATCAGCAGCGAAGCTTCATGAAATGAGTTCTCTAGCCTTCGATCTACACGCTTACCAATAATTAGTATTGCACGCATAATTTCTAATGCAGATAGGCCAAAAAGTGTAATTATCGTGCAACTGCGGGTTATTAAAAGAAAAGCTTAGCATTTTTGTAAAGCAATTTAGCATTGTACAGTTGCACCGAGGATTTTAATCAAAGATTAAATTCGCAAAAGTGAATTCCGGGCAAGCTGCAAGGAACTTCTTCTTGGCAAATATTGTTTAGACTGACCGCTCACTATTATTTCACTTGCTTTTACCGAGCGCAAAGACTTTTCTCCTAGTTTCCCCCATCACTTTGCGCCATATAATTGTAACGTAAATGCCCGAGCGTATACTAAAAGCATGAACAAAGAGAGAATGTGCGTGCGTTACACGAATGCGGAATTTCCAACATGCTCTTATATACGCATACGCACCGCCGTACGTGTAAATGAGAACTTTTCTCATTTAATCCTTCGTTATGCTAAAATGAAACCATTTCTGAGCTCATTGCATGCTTTCGTGTCTCTAATAGGAAGCATAAACAAATTTTTTATGATTCTGTAATCTTTTGCCTCATCATTTTCAGATATTAACATAATAATGCAGGTCCATTTTTAAACTTTTTTTATTTCGCCTTTTTTGCTTTCTTGTTAAAAACTGCTCTCTAATTTATTTTTGTATAATAGGAATACTGGATTTCAAAGTGCTACTGCCGAGTGGGGGTTAGTATTTCTTTTTCGGAGTTTTCATCAAAATTTAAAATTTAAAATTTTTTATGATCCATCTCTATTTCATGCGATAGCTGTTTTTTGAGTTAGAAACCAGTATGAAATTATATTATGAATCGACTTTCCACGAACTAACAACAACCCCTTGTTATTGATAAGATCACAATAATAGTCTCGATAGTAATATACCATTATTATAATAACAATCACGATTAAAAAATTTCTTTCGAGAAATTCACAGGGTGGCAGATGGTCCGAATAGTTAACTGAAAAAATAACAATTCCGAAAATCAATGGACTGCAACATACCACATTTTTCAGAAAATTTTTAACGATCATAAAGCACTACTAACCGTTTAAAGTAATTACTTGAAATAATTACTTAAAAGCCGTTTACAAAAATATAAATAAAATAAATACAATCCTAAGGGGATATGTGTATCAAAAATAATAATATCAAGACGAAAATCTCTCTGAGGGGTAACCCTGACTCAAGTACTAGGAATATTTGGCACAACTTTAAGAGTCCTACAAAAGAGAATCCAGATTGGTCCTGGGAGCTTATTGCCTCAAATCAAGTTGAATTATTAACCATAACTTTAATAGATTGAATAAACGGAAAATTTAATTTAATTTTTGGGTTTGAATCTTATTTTGAATTTCTGGCAACTCCCTGCGCCTTAGCTGAACAAGCTTCTTACATTCGTATTGATCAACCCAGTGATCATTGTGGAATCTATACAGTCTATCCCCCAATTTTCGTTTTCATTCCGAATTCGTTAGGACTTTTACTCTCTCTCTCTCTTTCTCGCCGAGGTGCGGCGGGGAAGTTGAGTAGCGCGTCGGGACACGACAGGAAGTGGGTGCTTCAGTTAATCCGTGGAAGACTCTGTTTATTTATTCACTGCTTGAGAAACGCTCTCGAGTAGCTTTCAAAGGATCGCTGCGTACGCTTGCCGCCGCCTCCTGCATTTGTGCAATTCCGCTTATTCGAAAAAAGGAACTTTGCCGCTACCGCGAAATCAAATAACGTACCTGCTGGGGGCGCCACTTAACCTCCCGCGATTAACCAAGTGGGTATTGCATTATTAACTGCTCGCCCGCGTCTTTCTTTTAACTGCTGCTTTACTGCCTTTTTCTCGGCCTTTCAATATACAGAAGATTAAAGGGAACTTTTGGGATATATATTGGGAAATAATGCCAACGAGGCAAGGTACGAGGCAAAGTAAAAGTAAATAAGATATTTCAAATTTAATTATATTTTACAGAAAAACTTGTTTAAAAGTTCCCTGTAAGGCCTTGGGTTATTTTTAAAATCGTGCATTTACAAAACTGTTTAAGTGCAGTCTAACAATAAAATTTCTTTCACCAGCTTTAGCAAGCTGAACCGAATCAATGCATTTTCGTTTGTAATGCTATATTAGGTATATACTATATTACATTTCAAATGCAGGTTTATTGAATGTAATTAATATGTATAACTGCGAGCTCGCCTAGCGAATGAATCGAAGCGCTTTAAGCTCGTCGGCAGTACGAGCGAGAAGTAGTTGCTTACGCGAATCAAAGGGAGCCGGGCGTATATGTGTCGGCGAGCTATTTCGGAAATCAAATCCGGCAATAATGCGGTCTCGACAATCCATCGCGACGGACAAGCAGAAATCCCGGAACGAATAGCACCGAGTTGGCTGCGGAGCCTAGCGAAATTGAAATGACAAGTGCCCGAGTCGCTATCGGTGCCACACGTATATAATACAAATACGGGCACAGGCGAGTATTCGTAAGCCTCCTATCGTGCCGGTAAACGTTTGTGTAATTGTTCGCTCGCGATATGAGCTTAACTAGCCGCTCTCCAACACTCACTTTTTCGCGTGATTTCCTACCATTTCCAGATATTTCCAGGTCGACAACGGCTTTGTGCTGCATTCAAATATTCTAATTAAAAAAATACGTTTTACATCGTACATCTGTTAAGATGGTTTTGCTTCTAACTTTTTTTTTAGTTAAATAATCTAAAAAATAAAATAAGCCTAATAACATTGTTTCAACGCTATGCATACGTATAATTTTTTAGCAAATGAGCGATGATAATAGAAGATATTGGTGTATTAAAATTTTTGATTCGTTGTAACTTTCAGATTGAAACACTTGATGATCTAAATGAGCCAAGGTTTAAGTTGTTTGTTTTTCATTCTCATTATGAACCAAAGAATTGTTTTGAATTGCTTTGAAACACCAATTCTGCATTTTAAAGAAAAAAGTAAATGATAATGTGCTCAACAAATGAAGCTGTTCTTATTTCAAGCTATACTTCTCTTGTAAATTTTTTAAATTTTATATGGCAATTTATTTTTAGCAGTAAATAATATACGAAACGAAAATAAAAAATAACAAATTTTGATGCTCTAAAAAGTTTTAGATATAATATAGCCCTAAAGGATAATAAGAATAAAGAAGAAAAAGAAATAAATAAATAAGAATATTTAGAACAAAAGTTAGTGTATCAAATCAATAAACATTCTAAAGTCTATGACTAAAGTCTATTCTAAAGTCTAAAGACTATGACCGATATTATTTTGCAGTTTCATTATTATGGTAAAAATTCACTGTCATGTAACTTTCTTGAAAAACGTATTGTTAAATAAAAGAATATATTTTTAAGTCTTAATTGATTTGATTAAGCGATCATTAAGATAAAATATTCTGCATCGCCTTACATTGAAAGGAAATATGCGGTTACTTGGTTGGACGTGAAATGCAATAACGTGATCAAGCTTTAATTTAATAACAGAGGCACGTGAACTACGTTTATCAAGTTGTATAACTGTATAAAATTTCACTTTTATTAGTTTTCTGCAGAATTTATTTTTAAAACAATATGTTATTGATGCAAGTTTATTCGATTATTAATGAGAATTTTGAAAAATTAAATTATAATATGGTACGCCATTAATATCCATAAAATTATTTTAAATAAATTTGGTTTTATCCAAAAGTTTAAAAATATTACAATTTTTATTATTAAGAATAAGTCATTTTAATATTCTAATCTTTAAGAATTCTCGGTGGAATGAGTGTAAAATAATTTTATATGAAAATATATAATATAGAGAATGGAGTTGTAAAGAAATTTTTCAGTAATTACTCTTATAACGAGAAAGTTTGGATTGAAACTGGTTCTGCTATACGATCTAGCTATTTCAGGCTTGACGAAGAACTTTATACCATGCCAAAGCGAGTGTTATCGTATTATCCTTCGAAATTATTTTTAACTCATGCAGAAAGATACATAGTTCAGGAGGAATAATAAAGTAGCGCAATTAACTTATCTAGAACTTCATAGAGTAGCAATGAAAGTGACAGAGATTAAATTCTGACTGCAGAATTCACTAATGATAATTTTAGATTAAGATATTAAAAGACTTTTAATTATTAGACAGACTCATTTATTCTGAGAAATTAAAGTAGGTTGTTATAGGATCTCATATTTCTAAATATTAAATACTACTATTTAGAAAATAAATTTTTAGCTAATATATTAAATGTGACGGAACCAAATTTATTCGCATAATCAAATTTTTAAATTTAGTTGCTTCAGTCCTAAATGACACAAGGTAAAACAAATAAATAATAGCAAAGAAAGGTTACAATAAAACAAAACTTTGCAAATTTTATGTCTTGGCATTAAATAAGACCAATCTAAGTCATCTAATTTGATAAAATTTTAATATAAGAAGGAATTACTAATATAATCTAAAGTTTGCGGGTGATTTTAAACGAATACACGAATTATGTGCTTAAACTCCCTTCTAATAACGCGACTTTATTTATTGATTGAAAAAGAAGCTCAAATGAAATATTTCATTGAAAGAGTAATGAGAGAAAACCTTGTGTCAGTATAAAAGTATGACAAGTCATTAAGTTTCTGTTGGATCTTTCCGATCATTCGTCCTCCTTTTTCTCGAGTAGATAGCAAATAGATATAGAGCGTAATAAGTGAAAGTGAAAAGTTCGGCGGTGCATCAATCTTCGGATTCACTGGAGAAAGAGGAGAGTTCGACAAATGACAAAGGAAGACACGCTCTTAGTCAAAGTCTGGAGACACGCAGCTATCTATAAGAGGCGTTACTTTGAGCAGCGGAAGACCAGATGAAGTCGGTGTCGCAAGACGGCAACAGTCCCCGAAAAGAGAGGATGAGACTATCCGCCTTGGAAAGGGCCGGCGCTTATTCACAGTAAGCTTGTTCTACGGCTGGGTAAGTTAGGGGTACGTATGAGTGGGTGTGTGTAGGTTTTAGGTGGAACAAGAAGAGGAGGACGACGCGCGGTGGGCTAGGCTACGTCGGGCTTTGACACATACTTAATCACGCTGCAGACTTTCTGCCTCTGAGTACCTCGGTATTCCGATTTCCCTTTAACGTTTTCCCTGCTAGTCTGCATCTCGTTTGCTCTCCGCGTCTCCTATAGACTCCCATTCTTACCTTCACGTTAATTCTAGATTTTAATTGATTAATCTCTTACTTTTATAATTTGCACAAAATTCAAAGTTAATAATAACATTTTACATTGATGTGATTACATGTATTTAACTGAATTTCCTTGCTTTGAATTAATTCAGCAATCGTTTTCTTAATCGAAATACGTGGCGTTTTAATAAAATAAACCGTCGAGGTTTAGACGAAATTCAAAAAATTATTGTAAAGAATATGTTTTAAATAATAAACTTTACCATAAACAGGATGCCAAAAAGATTCATTTAGGATAAACAATCTAGACAAAATAAAAAATATATTTCTATCATTAAAAAAGTAAAGGCTCATGAAATATTTAATACCAGCAATAAAACATTTATTTGAATTAAAAAAATTTTTTTTCGTTCCATCAAATACATTTTATTTACAAGGAGAGTGTACGACATTTGGATAATGGATTTTCCTATAACTTTAGGATATTTTCTAATGTTCTAATTTCTAATGTTAAACTATGAAGGAACCCACGTCCGTTCGGCATAACACTCGATTTCTCAAAACTTATGTGAACTTTTTAAAGTACTTCTAGTCAAAGAATAGCAAGTTTGATGAGATTCTACATCGTCATATCAAATATAAATTGATCTCTTTTCGCAAATGAGTTAAAAATTGGTGAATTTACAGTTGACAGTCCAGCTTTCTGATTAGTCAACAGTCACCTGCGTCCTGATTGGTCGATACCGAATGGTCGCACCTAATTGGCCGGCGCAATCAACCGGTAAGCCCCTTTGAGTGGGTATAAAAGCGCACGTCAGTCAACTTCTGGTCAGTTGAGTAGTTGCTCTGACAGAGTGCAGAGCAACTAGTCAAGATGGATCTCTTCAAAAGAGTTCTGTCTATGCTCGGCGTTTACAACCCAGGCATCAACTTCGTCAAAGAACTGCCTATCGAAATATCACAGATAATATTTTCGAAATTGGACACTCAATCATTACTGAATGCTTCATTAGTCTCTCGACAATGGCTGTCTATTATCAAATCATCTTCTCAGCTGCGACAACGCGTCCGCCGACACATACGCCGCAGAACTCGTAAACTTACCAATACCGTACTACCACCTTTAAAAAATCTCCATAAACACAAACTATCTCTTCCACCGACCATTATGCTGCCACCTATACCAAGCCTGCGTAGTCCCAAACTACCCCTTCCACGTACCAAATATCCTTGCCATAAAATTGTACTCAATAATATTATGCGACCTAACATATTAAATAACTCTTTCCAAAAACTGAAAAGTTTGAATAAAAAAACAACATGCCTGAGATTTTAAGTTTTAATTATTTATTAGTTTATAGTTATATATAAATATATTTAGTTAACAGATTGTGACGCGAGATGGCCGGCCATCTGAAAGATACTTAATCATTAGAAAATGTTGTTAAATTATTTTATTATTTTAGATTTACGTGGATACTAAGTTAAAAAAACTGATAACTTTTACTAAGAGAAGAATGTGCCTGATGCGTAATTAATCATTAGTTATATATTTATAATGTTAGCATATTGTGTCACAAGATATAAGTTACTTAATAATTGTTATAATTTATTCTGTTGTATGTAGTAATATTTATACGTTATATTGATTGTAACAATAAAGCCTGTATGGCTTACTAGAAGAGCACACGATCTTTGGGTTTTCTTGTAACTTTGGAATATGTTTTCAAATGTTAAGATATGAAAGAATCCGCGTTCATTCGGTCTAAAGCTTGATTTTTCAAAAGCTATGTGCTCTTTTAGTTAAATCGATTTTTGTTCAATCACATATAATTTTTCAACTGTTACATGGAGAATATTTTAACTTCCGGTATTTGAAAGGTAAGACTAAATCCTATCAATTAAAAAAAATTTCATCACAAAATTTTTGTTTATTTAAAAGTTATAATCAAAAAAAGAATTACCATTAAAATAACATAAAAAATCTACTTATGTAACTTTAGCTTAATTTTATTTAGCTATAACTTTTAAACAATTCAAGATTTTTTGATGAAATTTTTTTTAATCGATAGGATTTGATCTCATCTTTTAAATACTAATAGTTAAAATATACTGTACCGTCAGTAGTTGAGAAATTATATAGTGATTAAACAAAAATCGATTTTTCATAGATTTTCGTTAAAAAAGCACATAGCTTTTGAAAAATCGAGCGTTTGGTCAAACGAACGCGCCTTTCTTCAAATTTTAACATTAGAAAACATATCCCAAAGTTACAGGAAAATTCATTACCGAAATGTACACTCTCTTTATTAGATAAAACATTATTTCAAACGATTGTAAAAATATCAAATAAACATTTACTTCAAAGAATTTCATGAAAGTTTTTATTTCATTTAGCTGCTTCTCAATCAAATAAATATTATTAACATGTTATTAATTTAATATATTATTCATGTCTAAAATATTTGGATAAATTGAAGCACATATGATTTGTAACAAATAAAAATATATTCAATGAAAATATTTGTAAGTAACTATTGAAAAAAATGGATTTAAATAATGAAACAAATAAATTTTTTTTGTTTTTTTTTCAGTGTATATTTTTATTTCTTATACTTCCACTCTGAATAAGAAAGCACGTTCAAATCCCCGTTAACTTTTACTATGTCAATATGCAGACAAGCTAAATAAGTACGCCAGAGCGAGATAAACGATCAGGCAATTAAGCGATTGCAAGAACCAATAGCTGCTATTGAACGCTCCCATGCGCATACGAAATCGTGTTCGCGGGCAGAGTCCAGCCAATCGTTGCTAACGCAGCAGACGAAGCGATCTTCAAGGTGGTCGTACTTCGGCTTCCGAACACGTCGGAAGCTCGCACGCGTTGCGTGCTGTGCTTTATTGAAGCCTCGATGCCAATGTTATATTGCTGCGGATATTGCTGCGAAAGTCAACGACACACAGCTCTGCGAGGTCAAGGCGTCTGGTTTCGAGATGCGCTTAAATTTTGACTATAGAGTAGAACGCGATTCTTATGTAAGTTGAAATTTGATATCTGCTTAATATCTGAACTGAGTACAATGCACTAATTCTAAATAAATGTGAAATCTGCGCTCCTTATAGCACCAGACATTCTCTCCACGGGTCGATCTTCGCGAGAGGGATTATGATTTTAAGCTTACTCTTTTGAAAGAGAGGAGCACCTTCGAGGGACGAGTTCATTAACTTCTTGCAGCTTTTAAAGCTTTTATATTATACAAAAGCTGATAGATAAATGAACGCAGAACTCAAGAGTGATTGATGCGTTTAAAAGTACATTAATAATATTGATGGACAGACTATAATGGAAATGTTTGGTTTGACGTGGTCTCTTTTATGAGAGATTGTATTAAAAAAAATACCCCTTATTGAAAATTAAACAAAGCTATTCATTTCAACGAGTAATTACAGCTGCTTGTGCATGGATATTATGACATTAGCACACTCTTCCCTACTCCTTCGATTAAACCACTAACTTACAAGAAACTATAATAATACGCCAATAGAAACTTCTGACGGACAAGTTGGCAAGTGAAGCTCTATTGAGCACTAGTTAAGCGAGCAGCTACAACAGTCGGTAGTTGGGCTACCGAAGCAACAAATAAAGAACTAGAAATAATTTTATAAAATCCTTCTTCTACAAACAGATCTACATTATTAGTCAATTATTTTATTTGTGTTCGCCTAATGAAGAATATCCTGCGATAATACAAAAAAAAAATAGAAGTTTCGGAGCCGTTTATCTTTAACGAAGGCCGAAATTAGACTGAATGAGAGTATGGCTGAGAGAAGCTAAGTGTTGAATCCCGCCGAAGCTTTATACGCGCCGACGAAAGATAGAGAGGGGACGAGAGAGGGAAAGAGAAAGAGCAAGAGAAATTGCCGCCAAGGGTGCGGCATATGAACCAGTTCGCACTGATTAATGTCGTAAATTTGGGAGGAAAATGTCGTTCAGTACTTTCGGGGGGGGGGGGGGCGAAGCGCGGCCAGACCTTTTCACTGAAGGCCTCCTCGGCAAAAAGAGATAGAGCCGGAACGAACCTTAAAAAGCTCAGCTTTGCCCTCTCGTTTTTACGTTTATTCCTGCCTTCGCCATCATCGCTGGATCTTACCAATAAAGCAAACTTTTGCAGAGGAGCTTTCAGCATTTTTCGAAAGCTTAGTTCCGAACAAAAGATGTCGCGGCGTGTGACGTGAAATAGGATGCCACGTAGTTATCTCTGAAATAAGAAGATCCCCTGTTTTTTTCATTACTGCCTGGTGTAGTGCCGCTTTGCATTGCTGAGGACCCGGAAACAATTCTCCTTATCTCGCGATCTTACGTTCATAGGATTATAAATGGCATTCGTATTGGATTATTAAACCGTTTGAGCGACTTGTATGAGAGTGGACGACTGAGCAGCCTTCTTTTCTCGCTCGCGGGGCAAAGAGAGACGTCCTCCTTTGTCATAAGCGTCATCTTGTGTCCCCACGCTCGTCGAACAATACTGGAGATATTACCTTTCTGTTTGGTCTTCGTCGTTCTATTTCTTTGTTCAGTTTTTTTTCTTCTTGTTTTATTCTTCTCCTTTTCTGCTCTTTTCGATTCCTTTCATCAGCTCGTTTTAGTTCTCTTGTACGAAGTGCATATTTATTTTCGAGATCAAACTTTTTAATTTAACAAGATGATCACTATCTTATTTGTATATTGGTCCAAGTAAAATTAATTTTTCCATTACAATTATTTATAGCAATACGCTATTAATATTAAGAATAAATACTGTGAAGTAAATTATAAATTGATTAATAATAAAACGGTTATATATATATATATATATATATTCATAATACAATATTTAGAAACATCCAAGCGTCCTGCGAGCGTGCTAAATATATTCTATATTAGAGTAAGATAGTTTTAATAATAAATAATCTAACATGCATAATATTGAAACGATTTTAATTTATTTTAATTTATTTATTCATTTAATTTATTGAAAATTATATGATGCGTCACAAATAAACTGTGGAACGTCGACTACAGAAACAGTTTCGATTGGTGAATTTCACATTCAAGCGCGCAAGTTATGTTATTAAATAATGAAAATTAAATAAAATTATTCATAAAGTCTGCTTCTGTTAGTCCAACCTAGTTTTACTTTATACAATTAGCCAACCACGTAAATCCTTAGCAACAGTAACGGTAATATTTTAGCCAATCTGGCCCCATTTTTCATGAGGATCAGCCAATCACAATCGTTTTATTCATGCTTCACTTTTCCGTCATCACTTTTTTAAAGAGAGGAGGATATTGTATTATAAATAATCCATTCTTCTTATAACTATCAAGTTATTAGATTCAATTATACTACCGCAAAATAAAAGAGTAAAAAGTTTAGAACCCTTGGACGAGTTTCAATGTTTATTAATCCTTTTTCTTCGAGAATTATGAAGAAAAGAGTACGGCACTTTTTTTTCTGTATAGTTCTTCACCCAGTTTTCTTTACCTATTTTAGCGAAGTTTTCTGTCGGCTTGAAGTCAGTTTTTACGATAGAATAATTACAGCCCCGTAGTGGACTTGACTCAATTTTCTTTCGCGCGAGAAGCGAGAAGCGGCATTTCTTCCCGATGCAACGCCGCCGCCGCCGCCACCGTCGCGTGCTGCGCGACGGTAAACAATCTGTCGACATCGCGAGGAAAGTCTTAGCAATTCCGAAGTTAATTCTTCTCGACCAGGGCTGCTGCAGTAGCAGTTGACTGCTATACTGCTCTGAGCTGCCGCTATTTTCCTGGCTTTTTTACAAAAAAGGGAAACCCAGTTGGAAAAGTTCGAGATGTTCTTAGCTTATATAAAATTACTGGGAATTTAATTTTCTTTCCGCTTTGTATTCGCCGCGCTGGAAAATAATGGACAGAGAAATCAATGGACACTGTAAGTGCTTTCGTTACTTAGTCTTTTTAACTTGAAAAATTCCCTTAAACAAAATGTCGATAGATTTATAAATTTACCCGTTGTCAATCAGGCAAGAGGCAATTATTAATTATTCCATTACAACTCAATAATTTTGAAATAATTATAGCAGTAGATTTAAGGTGTTAATTAACTAGTAGATTTCAATCTATATTAAAGAAACGCCAGTCCAAAGCTATCCGCGTCAAATTATTAATTTAAATTCATGATCCCGAAGCGGAAATTTGAAATTCATATTTCAATTATCTGTAAGCGCAGCCATATAAGTTTCATTTTTCCGTTCCGCAGGTATAAAGACAGTGGGACGATAATAAAACTAAGCACCCGGAGTTCTCCGTCTCTCTGTCCCTCGATTTGCGTTCGCGGTTCCCGAAAAATGCCCGGGGTTTAAACGGATCACCGAATATATACGAGGTCGCTCGTATTTTTGTATTAAAACTCAAAGTCTTTTCCCGCTGCCGTTTTTCACGCGGCTCGGCCGGGTTAAAAAAGGGAGCGAGAGGGAGATTTTGGTTTGCAAAGTAGCTGCCGCGAACTTTACGGGCGGTCGACAAGCTGCTATCCGCGCATTACCGACATCGGCAATTTTATTAGACGGCTCGCGCTCTTTCGCTCGCCTCGTCTGGTTTTAATAAGTAGATTGACGTTTATCGTGCTCGAGAGAAGGCTAGGATAAGGTGACTATAAAAAATTATCACCATAAAATATTAATTTCCTTTTATGATCTACATAATATAGCATGTCTTACAATTATGATTTCAATTCTATATCTAATTTTTTACTGATTCAATTCGAGCATATTTACGTTTATGACACGAATATATAGGCTCCTAGTCTTGAATCTCCTCTAGAGCCATCGATTCGCGAGTCTATCTCTATAAATTCAAGAAATCAATGCCTTCATCGGTTATATTTTAGCTTTAAGTTTTCTGTATGTTATTGTGTTAAATTGTGCTTTGGCTGATTCACCGAACGTACACGAAGGTAGAGTCAAAAAAAAATATAATATGCTTATATGCAGATTGAGAGGCGTAAGTGTTATGGGAATTTTTATGGCTAATAATTTTTATCTATCGATACCTGTCAAAACGTGGTCGCAATAGAATAATTTAAAAAAAATGGATAACGTAGTATAAAATGTAGCAGTTTTAAAGTTTTTATTAAAGTTTCCTGAAAATGGTGAAATCTAATAATATAAAATAAAAAATATTTTTTATTATATATTTATAATTATAATAAAATAAAATACTTAATTTTGAATTTCGATTGGATTGAAAATGGTGTACTTTAAAAAATTCAAATACTTAATATCTTTAATGTTTAAAAAAACAGCAATATTTTATATGAAAAAGTATAATATAAATTTAAATGTACTCTACTGCTTATTTAAGTATTATTGTTTCAAATTATATTATATTTCAATTAATAAAAATAAAAAAATCTGTTTTTTTTTAGTAAATTATTTATTCTGTAAAAACATCAAAAGAAGCAAAGAATGAAAACAAAAATGTAGATTAAATATCGTATCGTTGGGTATATTATTAAAAAACGCGCTATTTAATCAATTTATAGGGTTATCAAATATATATATCTTCCAATATCACTGATTAATGCTATCAGGAAAGTGGTGCCCTGCAAAAAAATTTATTTACATTTATTACGTAATGTTTCTTGTCTTTTTAGTGTCTCTTCTGATTTATTTTTTGATCTGATTTATTTGATTTTCTATTAGTTTATTAAATTCAATATGAATAGTTTTAATTGATTGCTAAAAGAAAATAATGAAAGGAATAAAATAATGTCTTAATTTGTATATATGTTTTTTTCAAATTCATAAATCGCATATTATCGGAAGTCGAAAGATTACTGCTTCAAATTATGTATGTTATTACTAAAAGAAAAATTTGCAACCAGTATACCAAAGAGGTTTTAACTTGGTTATCTCGCTAAAAGTTCTTTCTTACTTACTTTCTTGTTAAAGTGAATTAAACTGATTCTTTTATTAGAGAAAGGAGAAGAACAGCCTTATTCAATTTGCCGAAGAAAAGTGCTTTACCTCTTCATGATTGGTAAAACGTGCCGAGGACTTCATGGGGCAGATTTATCTCTTGCCCCAGCAAACGAATTGTGTGTAGTTCTTCCAACCTCGTTTCATTTATTTGGCATATCTGTTCCACGCTGCTAGTTTCACGCAATTAGGTTTTAGACGTTTTTTAAACCAAATATACTACCCTCTTTACTTTAGATTTTCAGCTTGTAAAAGTTTCTTCTTAACGTTTCAAAAAGTAGACAATGTTAATCTTTCCTCTTTAACTGTTTTACTCAATAAATAAAATTTCTATTCTTGTTCATTGAAAATTCATAAATTTTAGGCTTGCTTTTAATGCTACACCGTATCTTTATTTTATGTGCGACCGCATAATTGAAATATCTCATTGCATTATTGTTGCTCCCAACCGGTCCCCAAATTTATTGTGCAACTTTACGACGTAATATAGCGAAATATGTCGACCGCGTAAATCTATCAACTCGCCATAAATTTAAATAATATCCGGAGCAAACTCCCCGGCCATTGTTACGCGGGCGGCGCCATGCAGCTCCGTTAAAAAAAGGCAACCTTGCAAAGAAAAACCCGATAGCTGGATCACCGGGCGATAAAGGGTAAAAATCGATGGCGCACTCGGCGGCTCGGCTTAGCTGCGAAATTTCAAGCATCCAAGATCGCGGCGAGGCGCGTTGGCGTGTATACGCACTCGAGCGACACGTTTCTGAAGAGAATAGGGGCGAGGAGCCTTGTTAACAATGCCCGCGATGTTCCGGCGCAACCCGCAGCCTCCAACTTCCCCCGAAACTATTTATCAAGCAAATGCGACAATATTAATACTTGCCTGGCTGCCGCGGCGCTCTCGCTGCGACTGCTATGCATTGCGAGGTCGCTTGCCTGCCCAAGCGACTTGGCAACCTAAGCGACTTGTACCTCGACTTGTACTTTTCGAAGGCATGAATACGTAGCTGCTCTTTTTTGATCTTCGTGTTTTTCATCAGATTTAATTATTGCAGCAATGATATAAAGCTAAAATAAAGCACCTAGAAATTAAATTTTATTTTCTAACTATCAAAACCATTCGTATTATCTCCAATTTGTTTTAAAACAGTACCCTATTTTTATACATCTGCTCATTTTTTTTTGTTTTTTTTTTATAATGAGAGATTTGTAAATACGAGAACCTTTTAACGTCATTAATGAGTACTAATTCTCTTTATATTCATGGGGAATTAAATAGTTATCCGAGCGATTGCTTTTGTGATTATTCTTAACGAGTTAAAATTAAATTTTTTTTTCCACTCCTTTCTTCATACCATTTAAATGCTGATTACTGGAACGAGTTAACTGATCAATTACATCGAGATTTACAATATAACTCTTTATTTTGTTTATCCTTTATTTCGAAAACGGTTTTAATAGAAGCTCAATTTTCTCTGCAGTAGCTGCTAACCTCTGAATTTCATTGATCGATGCAAAATAATTGAAAGAAAATCCAACGCACAAAGCAACCTGCACACATATTGCCTCAATCAATATATGATTTACTTTGAAGCGTCGAGTCATTGCGTACGTAGACGTCGTGGCGCACAGGGCTTACGGAAACTAAAATTAATGCAGCGCTCACAAAATGAAATTGACTTTAAATTAATGTCATTAAACAGCTGCTATTTTCATTGAAATTCCGCTTTAAAGGCATTATTTCGCGAGCGATCGCTAATGTATATACGCCGGCAAGCAGCGCATAGCGCAGAGAGAGAGAGAGAGCGGCCGGGGCACGTCAGCGGGACCTTTAACGCCGACGTCGGAATATGCTTTGATATCGATGTGACTTGGGCTGAAAGGCCATTGAGAAAATATCGACGGTCGGCATTGATTGCATTCAGCGGTTTAATTTTTCACAGCTGATAAAACTGAACGATTCGGAATATTTGCAATATTGAGAGCAGAGGCCCTCGCCCTGCCCTATACGGACCTTCCAATGAATATCGTTCTAGCGTCAAATATTAGCTTTTCAATGCGCCTGACTGTGCTTTGTTTTGTTCCGGTTATTGAAAAGGAGCATAGATTTGCGCGATCGTTTTTCGGAACGCTCGCGCAGCGTGAGATGTATTTGTCGCCGATCAATTAGTTCATTTTCACCACAGCGTTTTCGATTACATCGGTCATTTATTTTACAAGGATTTCGAGAAAAACAAATTAAGGAACTATTGTGGTTTATGAATTAAATGCATTCGGTAGTTGTGATTTCATTCGCCATTCAGTGAGTTTTCAAATTCATTCTCCCTGACAAATGTTTTGATTGCATCATAAAATTTGTCAGCGTTCAGTTTTACGCGCGATTAATCAAGTATCAATAATAATCTTTATAGAAAAATATCAATACACGACCTTTTTAAAATAGAATAATTGAACAAGAATTAAATAAAATAAAAATTAATCCCTAAATTAAACTACGTAACAATATGGGTACATTGTTTTTGATCGCTCGCCGAATCGGCCTTATCTCTCCCGTCGCAGTTACAAAAATTCACAGAGAACCTTCGCGCAACCATAGAATCGAAACAACGAGATCGTCCAATTTGGCTGCGATCTCTGGGCCGTCGCGTTTACAAACTCCGCATGCACCAGGAAATCAGTGGCAATCCGCGACGCGGCGAGGACAAAGCGACGTATCTGTTGACGCTTAAAAAAAAAAAAATGCGCGTATGCCGCCGCTGGCCGCCCGCGCGAAAAATGCGCGAGAAGAAAGGGCGTCGAAAAAAGGGCTGCGTCGCTCTCTCGTCAAAACCTCGATCCCCGTGGCTTGACATCCGACAATTAGCACCTCGCGCCGCGCGGGCCGAGCGATTGTTTGCCGCAATAAAGACACGTCAGAGACAGGCGCAAAAACGTGCCTTTTCGGCGCTGGGGATGAATAAAAAATGCCCCCCCCCCCCGCACAGAATCGTCGCGCGTGCTAGATTTTTCGCGAAAAAAAATAGCACCCGAGATCGATTTTTTCTCTGTCAAGTTTTTTTTTTTTTTTATTGCATAGAGAGCCACGGGGCTACGGGGGTGTAAAAGTAAATAATGCGCTCACGCGCGCCGACGTGACAGTTCGGTATCGACGACTCGATTAATTTTTCCGCCGGAGAAAGGAAGAGGCGCGCGAGCGCGATTCTTCGCTCGGTTCGATGCTCTCGTTGTTGCACTTGGACTTTGACTGGTTTTGTTGCCGTTATCCGATACGCAATCCGAGGCTTTGCCGAGCATTGTTATATGCCACTATTTGCAATTTCAGTTTTACGCTACCTTCTGGTTACCTAACCGGCATTTTTTTTCCAAGCTTCAAAATCGCATTTTTTTCTGTTTTTTTTTTAAAGGATAACTTTTATCTACCAGACTACGTTTCATGCTCAAATACGAAAATTTGCATAATACGAATTTTGTTTGAACTCATCAAATATTTGATAACTGTAGATTGATTAAAGCTAAACAATAACATTTATTCTTTTAAAATAACATAGCATCATTATTTATTTATAAACGTAAAAAAACAGTTGGAATTAACTTTAATATAGCCCTGGTAGCAAAATCAACAGATTTTTTGGTTAAATATATTTGAATAAATATATGTAAATAATATTTTAATATATATTTTAATATATATATATTAATATGTTAATATATATTTGGATGAAACTTAGGAAATTGTTTTTTAGCACCAAATAATGAAACACACCACCTTTAGTTTGATATCATAGCACTTTATTTCGGAGATAAAGTATATTTTATTAACATATCAAGTATACCATATAACATATGATATTTTTAGCATTGCCTATATGAGCAATGATAATGCTTTTATAGTTGTATCGGTTGAATGAAAGTTCATTAGATCAAATTAAAGATGGTGTGTTTTTTTGGTACTATAGAAAACAATTTTTTAAGTTTCATCCAAATCGGTGATCCTGAGGTGTGACACTCTCCTAATCAGACAGATGGGCCATGGTCCTACCTTTTATCGACCTTATGGTCGATGGAAAAATAATATATGGCTCCAGAAATAATTATGTAATAATTATTATCTGTGCATGCGCCCTTCAAACTCGAATTCTATACGTCGTCACACTTCTTAGAGATTACCTACGTTTCGTACAGTAACGATTTTAAAAAATTTAATAGACATTTATAACTGCGTTAATAACCAATATTGTATTCTTTAAATACAAGAATTAATACATTAATTCAAATTATTTATCTTCGCCAAATCATTTGAAGCGCGGGTTTCTACTACTCCTAATATTCCATAAACGTGTGATGCTTATTTTTTTAACCTATATGCATCTCAACCACAAAGAAGTTAAAGAGAGAAAGAGAGAGGGAGGGAGGAGAGGGAGCGAAATTAAGCGAAGGTGCAGCTAGCGGAAAATACGCCCAAGGCAAGTAGTAAAGTTAGCTGGCGCAGCGGCAAAAGAAAAGTTAGGCCGGCCCTACCACATTGAATATGAAAAAGATAAGCGGTTAACGCCCAAGTCGCTGTGTAACCCTAGTTGCGATATATAGAGGTAATATCGCCGCGTTTTCGATGTTCGACTTTGCTTCGCGAGAGAAGTTTTACGCGCGCGTTCCCGCGGAGCCTCCGACTCCGCGGTACACTTTCCGAAGTCAGTCCTCTTGCATTGATAACGAGGGTAAAAACTTTCTGAATAGCTGCGTCGCCCTTCGTTCTTTTTTTTTTTAAACTGTGACGCGTAAGCGTTAAGGTGATTGAACCTTCAAGTTTGTCAACTTTCCTTTTTTCTCCCCTGTCGTACAATTTTTCCCATCTTCATTTTATTGTTTGCCATCGGGGCACAGGAATAAAGGAAGACTGGTTTTAATAGAATTGCAAGGTTTAAAAAAAATTAAAACCCAAACTTAAGCGAATCAGTTGTTAGAAAGCAAGACATCTATCAAGTTTAATGCAACATGTTAAACTTTATCACCAGAATAAAAGTCGTCCTTTATACCCCTTTATCAAAAACTTTTTACAACGTAAGATCGCTTATCCACTTTCCAACTAAACATCAGTATTTCTGGCGAACTTTATCATTCGAAGCCTTTAGAGCCGTCTTTTTCCTTATGGATGCTTTAATAAAATATATCGCGGCTGTATCGTGGAAAACCTTTGCGCAATATTCGAACCGCTTCATTCTAAAAGTTTCCTCGCCGCGATCTTCCTTTCGGCCGAATCGTAGGTATAATAGAAAAGTGAAAAGTATATTATCAAGTTTCGTCGCCATGGATATTTCATAAACTGCATAGTCCCTCCGTATCGCGCGGCTCTTCCACGCATCCTTTTGTTTATATCCCGGCTTGTACGTCGAGCTACGGCATTCGAAAGAGGCAGGATATTGCATTCGGTCGGGCGTCCGACTGCGCGACTCCGCGCGCATACCGATGTACTGTCCGAAATTCGCTGAAAATTTCCGGCAATATCTTTATTGGATACCTTGCGCGCATTCATACTTGCGTAAATATTTTTAATTATATTTATTTTAATTTTTTTTATTTATTTTTAATTATATCCCGTATTTGTCCTTAATGAAATATATTAATTAGTTTATAAAATAATTGAGACGTTATTGTACGGGTTTATAAAAAATAAGTAAGTGTGGTTTAAATGCGAATTTTAATTCACAAAGTCACACAAAATTTCCTCTTCGAATGTATCAAATTGCATTTCAAAATTTTCGGAAAGTAATTCTAGGTATATAATTTTTTGAGTATTTTAAAAAATTTCTTAGTTCCAATTTCAGTAGTGCGCACGAGTGACGAGAGAGATTATACATGGTAATGATAGAATTACTTTTTTTCGGCACTATAAAAAAGTATTTTTTGAATAAAATTCAAGAAATTTAGATTCATTCATATACCTTCATATTCAAGTGCCGAAAATCAATATCTAATGTGTCAAATCCAGATGAATTTTCAATCTTGATTATGAAATAGAATGACCCAGATAACGCAAGAAGAAAAACAAGTAAAAAGTGCACAAAAAGTCTGGAGGTTTAGTCACGCGGATTTCCTGAGGATCCATCGGGGAAGCTTGTCCGAGAACTAGTACTAGTAACAGCAGCCGGTCCCAAAACTTTTCTTCGCGGCTTAATTATGAAAGTTGTTCATAATACAAACTCACACCGGGAAGGGCTCGCAATATATATATATCTGCGCGGAGCCTTTCTCTTTCTCAAATTAATTAACAGAAAAGTCACCTTGCTTCACGGGGCGAGCTTGCTAATGTGACGAACTTTTTCCACTTTAATTTTCAGCGTGCGGATTTTTAATTTGCGATAAACAATTAAAAATTCCCAATGCGTAACTGAAATTTTATACTTGCTGTTTGTTTGCGAGTGCTATAAAGGTAGCGCAATTAATGCAACAGCAATTTGGTTTTAAAATTGTTTTGTGTTTTTATTTTTATCCACAATGTCATTCGGTAATTATAGGACAGAAAATGGAAATTTCATTTATTTTTTATCTAAAGATATTATATTTTTAGTTTCCTCGTGTAAGAAACATTAAAAGTCTGAAAGAAAAGTTATCTCCGAATATGTTTAACTGTACGATAACAAAATACCTTAAAATTTTAATGTTCCGTAATTAAGAATTTTTAATGTTTAAGTGTGTGTGTTATCTTGCCTTTGATCTTGGATTTTGTCGTATTAAAACGTTATGTTTTCCCGCTAACGTAATAAGATAATTAAATTAAAGTTTTCCTCTTGGATTATGAAGAATAAACTTTTTGTCATTATTATATTCTTGTTTTAAAATTTTCAATAATGATAACCGAAAATTGTTACGACTTCTTAACAGCGCCCTCGCAGTCCTTTTTTGCTCTTAACATAAAACGAAACTTTGCAGAGGTGCAGTTGGACCCATATCCGGGAAAAGGTTTTCGAGTGAAAATTCGTTTAGCCTTATTCTTATAAGTATATACGCGCGACGAGCCCAAGAATTTTCGGTATTTCCGAGTTGCCCCGCTCTGGTCGTTAGAGCAAGAGAGCCTCGACGTCTCGTTGCTGCCGCTGCTGTTGGTCCTCTTGCTCTCACGTGTGTGGCCTGTGCATGTTTTAAAAGAGATGGAGCTTTAGAAGCGGTTGAAAGAGAAGCGAGGTCGAGCGGATAGTGGCACGACAGACGCGCGCGGCAGACGTCTGCGCGCGAGAGACGGTCATCCAGACTGCTAACACTTTCCACTTGCTCGTTTTCCTTCAGTGTTTATTTTATAATTTCTTCTGAGAAACTTACTTTGATGGATTCTTAGCGCGATGTTTATACTTTAACTTGAATAAAAGTGAAGTCAGTCATTTGTTTTACTCGTTTTAATTTGTTTTTTAAATACAATTGTAAATTAATTGTTAATGAATTATGGTTCAAATTTCTCTTCGATCCACTAAGCGCCGAACATCTAAGCCGATTTTGCATGAATTCGGCCGGTTCCACCAGTTCGCAAGTTTAGGAACCAATACACTACTTTGTAGTAAAAAGAAAAGCGCATCATTTTCTGCAAGATCATTTCAAATCTATTCTTATTACTACTTATAGTTGAAAAAAATTTTAAACTATTTTGTACTCATCTGCAGATAAAAAATCAGATATAATGTATAATTAAAAATTATCCGCATTTTTCGATTCTGAATTATGCCAGATATTCCGGGCATTTGTTCATCGAGAAATTCTTCCGCGAAAGCTTGAGCGATGTTAAACCTATAGCAGAATAAAACGAGCCGATCGGTTAAAAATTAATTAACGCGCTCGTTCGTCCTTACCGCAGCATCCGTCCGATCGGAAGAGATCTTCGGGCCGCCGCAATAAATCGCCCGATCCACCGCAGGCCGAAGGGAGAAGCCCGCGGTGAAGTTTAGCGAATGCGACGCTTGAAAAAAAGCCCGTCGCCTGAGAGGGCACCGCGGCGAGGGAAGCCGAAAGAGAGCGCGAATCGATTTTCCGGCGCAACCACCACCTCGGCGTTGCAGCTGCAGCAGCAGCGGCAGCGGCAGCAGCAGACGGTTTCTCCGAGTCATCCGAGTCATTGACATCCATTGGCGGACACGTGAAGTGTGCGCGAGCGCCGAGGGGAGGCGTGCGCGAGCACGTCAACCCCTTTTTTTTTGCCCGCAGCCCTTCCACCTTGAGCCTCGGCGCGAGGGAGGGAGCTCGCAGACGGTCTCGCGGCGGTGGCGTCGCATCGATGACTCGGCTGTGAGGAACGTCTGCTGGTGCGTGTGACTTGATGCGACGCGATGCGAGCGGGAGGGAAACCGGAAAAAAATAACGGCCTGCTCTTTTGACTTTATGCTAGGCCGAGCGCCCCTCGCACGCCGCGCGCTCTCTCCTGATTTTTAGTTTTTGAGCCTTGCCTTTCTTTGCTTCTTGTCTAGGCGCTTGTGCAGCCGTCTAGTTTTATGAGACGTGCGGAGATGAATGCTGCATAGTTTTCTTTGTCAGCTGGCTTTTTCTTCTCTTCTTGCCGCGATGCCATTATTACATTTTTGCGTTTCCTTTTTTTACACATTTAACACTCTAATTTTTCTTTAATTTATTATTATATGGTGCACTTTTCATTAAAATTATTTTTAATGATGTTCCAAATTAATCTCTTATGCATTGTCGATTTTTTTTAAATTTTTTAACACGTTTCTCTATTATTGTCCAGAATGAGATTTATTATATTCAAAAAGATTCGTTAAAGATTAAATTCAAGCAGGTCAATGAATGCTTAAAATTTCATAATTGAATATTATAGTTAGTTTTCAGTGTGCTCGAAACGGTGGGGGACTAATATACCACCGTATATAGTTTTCTATATTAATCGTTATAATATCAATTGCATAAATTCATGGCTCTTATTTCTGCAAATTAGATTATGTCGGTGTTTAATAGTAAAGCTTTAATTTAATTTGCATAAATCTTGCGTAAACATCGAAATAGCTAATCCGATTTTATGTCAGTTAAAAATATTCATTTTGCAAAATATATATTTTTGCTAAATTTTATATTCTTCGAAACGGTCGAAATTTGCAAGGCAGTTTTAGAACAGCACTAACACGATTTCGTACATTGCACGGCGCACTTACCTATGCGAGCAATTACAAAATCATCAAGTGCAAAAACCGGTGGCCCGAACCTAACCACCAGATGCGCAGCCGCGCAAACAGAGGCTCGTTATTATTAATACGAAATATACATCGCTCCTCGGCGGCAGGAGCAGCGGCAGCAGCCGCGGCTCCGTTGTAGCAACCCGGCGGATATAGATTTTACCCTGGAATTACGAGATGTACACGCCTATACATTCAGCGAGATATATATACAGGGAGAGGTGCGTGGGTACGGTCACCTTCCGATAATTACCCGCGTAATGCATATCGGAGACGGCCGCTCGGCCTTTATCTATATTATCGATCGTCTGAGCGGCTGCACTCGGCGCGCGCGCGCCTCTCGATAATTTTGACGTACGGTTACGGCTCGTTAATAGAAGACGCTTGTGCAGGACGCTACCTCAATTACGAGCGACGATGTACGATGATCACCTAATGACAGAAGACGATTCAGCGATCAGCGTTCGTTAGCCGCGGCGAGAACTAGTTCCGCGGGCTGCAGTTTTGACGCCGCCTCGCACTTCCACGGTGATACTGCTATCTGGCTGCCGAGTGCCTGCTGAGAATTCATTAATTTAATTAGTCGGCATCGCTCGTAGCTCAAGGACTTGTTTGAGGAGCAGCTTAGAGGTGTAAAAGATGGCTTATTTACTCCGAATCGAAGCCTGCGTTCAAAGATTCCTTTTTGGAAATATATATAAACGTGTTGAACGGCTTAATACATATTAATTTGTATATTAATTTTACAAAAGTAAGCTTTTAACGAGTATTTTTTGCACAATCTATTTATTAAAAATTTAGTTTTTTACTATACCTATATTTACCTTTCAAAAAAATCCTAAAAACTGGAAACAGTAATGATTTTGCAATATTTTTATTGCAATTTTCACTAAAGTAGTAAAAAAACTTGTACCGTTGCGGCAAGCCTGCCATTTTGTCTTAAAATAAATTAATTAATTTGGAGCCCAGAAATGGCATAGGCTCCTGGTGAAACTAAGCGAAAGTCGCGGGAGAAAAAGCTCGAATTCGATATTCCGTGTATACCGAGGGATGTGATTAAACACAGCCGGCGCTGCTTGACCCTTCGTCTTGACGAAAGGTACACGGGCCGAGGGCTTTTCACGACGATAGCCGCCCGGCTCCGAGCAGCTCTCTCGTAGGCTTCAATCTGATAACACGCGTTCGACGTTGTACGAACACGCCGCAACAAGCTTGTAACGCAAGCACGCTCTCCCTCTCTCTCTCTCTCTTCTCTCTTATATGTTCGTCGGACGTACGTGCATGCCGTCGTCGGCACCCTACCGCCTACTGCCACTGTCCTGAAGCTCAGCCGCGTTCGCATCGCTACGAGCCGCAGTCTTTCGGAATCCCGAATTCATCAGCGAGACTTTTGCTTCGTCGGTAAATCGGTGCAGCTGAAATTTGCGCAATGCAAGGCTTCGGGTTTTGTACTCGTTTATCCTTTTCTTATAATATATCTTCTTTGATATATTATCAAAACTCATTAATGCAAACCCACCTTTTGTAATTCCGATATCTAATCTAGGAGACTAAATCTATAATATTTATACATGAAGGTTTTGGTTCGTACTTATTAAGTTTACTTTTATTATATATTATAAACTCGTTTATTTTGTTTCTGCTTCTGTGAGATTTCTGTATCACATTATTGTACAATATAAGTACATTGTTCCATACGCTTTGGAATTATTGTCATGGATAATAATAGCAATAATACATAATATATAATAGTATACATATAATAATAATAAATATAATCAAGCCTGTGTATTCTCTGTGCAAATATTAAATGTGAAAGTTGAAACTGGATAAAATTAACAATCGTACGTGTTTATTTTATAAATCTAATTGCATTGAAGGTAAATGATTAAATACAGCATTGTCTTTTTTTCACAACAATAATTAAATTAAAAAGAAGAAAGCAGAAAAACGAATGGTTCTCGATCCGCGACTTTACGGCGTGAATATCTCTCGAAGCTGCCTTCTTTCCTCGCAGTCGCAAGTATACCCCCGCCTCTGTTTACCGCTAAAGTCTTAAGATGTTGCGCACAATATAACCAGATACTCGATGGATAACGCTGCTTATTCTCCCTCCTTTTATGACGTCGCGCTCAAGCTCTTACCTTTCCCGCGTGTTTTTCTTTTCTTTCGCTTCTGACTTTCATCACCTTTTTCCTTTTATACTGCCGTTCGTCGTAAGCTCTACGCACTCAAGAAAGTGTTACGGTATCTCTCTGCCATTGACAAAACCGAAGTGTTCTAGTAAAGCGTGCTTCTGTTAACCGACTCTTGCCCGAGGTAAACGAACTGTACAAGAAATGCCTTTAATATCGTTTTCTGCTCTTGCAACTTAGCGGAAAATCGATTTGCAATCCATTTTACGTATTGGCTTTTCCTTTAGAAGCGCCCTGAAAAATGATTTGTTTTTAATTCCGCGGAATGCTATATCATAAATATTTGAAACATAGAACTTTAGTTCTAGCAAAAGATTTAGTATAAAAGCTTGAACTCTGATTAAATTCGTTAAAAGAATTAGAGGTAAAACGTTTGCACCAGAGGAAAAGAATTGGGCGTACACGGCATCTTCATTTCCCCGGCGTATATATACCTCTTCTTAATTTTGTTAGTCTCATTCGGCGCGGCTCATTCCTCCCTCTTTAGTACCCTCCTTTTCTGTCTGGCTCTCCGCGCCCTGAGAGAGCGTCCGCGCGTCGATACAGAGAGGAGTTTCGGGATAGAGTTTCACTTTAGACCTTGACTGCTGCTCCTCTAGGCAGCCGCCTCGAATTACAGGCGGCTCGCCTTAACCGCCCCGCGCTACCAAGGATTTCCGAGCCGGCTAAGAACCTGCCGGAGGAGCCGCACGCGAGATTCGCCAGCGACAGTTCACGACGTAGCTACCGCCATTAGGATTGAAGAGGAAGCTTCCGCCGGCCTTCCCGCGGCTGTTTACCTTTTCTCCCGAGCACTTTTTTCGCGGCTGAACGCTAAGTCTTTCGCCCCTCGACTTGATACCTAAACTGCATTTAGCAGCGTTATTCTTATTCTTCGGGTAAATTTCTCTTTCCCGCTGTTTTTCTGTTTTGCACGAATTTTTACTCGATGCAAATAATTAAAGTCGGTTCTGTTCGTAAATTTTTATCGAAGAAGCATCGAAATTAATATCACGCATTTGAATTCACTTTTTCACCGCTAGAAATCACTACTTATAAACTAGTAGTTGCTACTACTCTTTATTATTCATCATTTATTTTTTTCAAAATTGCAAATTACCGAGCAACCATGTAATTACTTAATCAACAGTACCACGTCCTTATCCATGAGTAATGTTTCCGATATTAATTGATGCGAGAGTACTGTGCAATTAAGTTACTATTCACGTACCTGAATTATTATGCAAGTAGTGATTACGCAAGAGTTACTATTATCCGTTTGATCTGTTAATAGGTAAAAAGTGTGGCATTTGAATACTTACCTCTAGTTGAAAAATTCTTTTCCCACGCAAAATTTATATCCGAACATTCCTTTGCAAAAAGAAAGAAAAAAAACGCGTCACCGCATATTTTTAACGCTACAAATTGAAGTTTTTAATTTACTGGCAGAGGTGAAAATTTTAATCTCGTTTATGAAATCGCGATTGAAAGGATTAATTTCATTGCGCGCCTCTGCATACCTCGACGGTCAAAAACGTTAAAAAGTGATTTATCTCTCGCGCGTTCATGAAATAACGGGAGTAATTTTTCGAGGCAACGACGCGCCGTATTATGTCGATCCGAAAAGTGCGGAAAGCGCCAAAGCATAACTGACAAGCTACTAAGCGAGCCTGAAAGAATAAAGGAAATTCACTCTTGAACGCAAAGTTACTTGGCAGCAAAGAGAAAATTACGCGGCACCCAGGAAAATGAAAATTTCAAATTCTTAATATGCATTCGTCATTCGAAATGAAATTTGACGAGCAAAGCAAACAATGTAAATTTGATAAAAATGACTTTGACCGGATGCTCGTATTAAACTTGAAAAGATTGAGTTACACTAAACAAAGCCGATGAGAATTAAAAATAAAAGTCAAGCCAGATAAATCAGATTATCAAGTAATTTGATTTGAATACGCGGCCTACAGGACGTGTAATTGCAAGATTCGATATACATCGGAGGTTACATAATGCTGCCCAGCCAGTCGTAATTTCGCATGAATATGTGACAGGCTAAGTCGAATCATAGCAGGAGCGACGACCATCACGCTGTAAAATCACACGGTCGGCGCTTATCTGCACGTCATAATTCTTTGCTATCGGGTAAAAATGTCGGGGAAGAGGGCGGAAAAAGAGGGGCGCCCCTTTGATGAATAATTTGTTAACGATGCGTTACCAGCGAGATAGCGTAATTACGGGCTAGCGGTAAACGGGCCTAGGAACTCTTTCCTCCCTCCCTGTATGCGGCCGCAGTTAGCTTCTCCGTAGATTCGGCGTGATTTACTTGTCGGTTAAGCGACGCTTTAATTGCAGAGTGATAACGTGTTTTCCGCACGCTTAGTCGCGCGTATATAACTCATTGAAAGTCGAGACTCGTCGTCCGGCGGGCGGCCCGTTTCGCCGGGGTCAGAAATCGACGCTCAGATTGGCGATATACTGATTTCCTCGAAATTAAAGGGCTTAAAACCTCTTATCGAATCGGGCGAAATGAGCAGGTGCGCTCGAGGCGTACTCCCTCTGTCTCGCTCGAGTAATTGCCTTTAATGACGGACCATTTATAAATGTGATCTT
Source organism: Ormyrus pomaceus (assembly GCA_900474385.1). Lineage (NCBI taxonomy): Eukaryota > Metazoa > Arthropoda > Insecta > Hymenoptera > Ormyridae > Ormyrus > Ormyrus pomaceus. Next base: position 44,392 of record UCOM01000514.1, read on the forward strand.
CACACGACATGCGATTCAATTGGCAGTCGGCGCTTTATAGCTTCATGCTTTTCATTAAGATAGACGGCTCCTTTCGCTAATAAAAATCTTTGAAAACGATAATCTATGATTTATCCACTTAATCAGTGTGAATATTAACTTGGGTTTTACCTGAATTGGCTTTGAGAAATACAATGGTTAATTGTTTTCCAAGAAAATTTTGCAACAAATTAAAATAATTATTTGAGAAAGTATATAGTAAATTCAGTCACTAAATGGCTCTCAAAAAGAAATTTAAAATGAATTTTAATAAAATAAAAGGAGAAGGAGCCGCGGCGCAAAAAGTTCGGAAAAAGGATTTAATCTTGTAATATCGCCGGAAAAAAGCAATCCGGGCCGGGGCGGCGTGTATGCAGAGTGCAGGCACCGCGGCCTTGCGGGAGCTTGATCGATTCGCCGGCGCCTCGGCCAGCCGAATTTCCACTCGATGGATTCTCGAGCCGCAGCGGCGGCAGCGGAATCCAATTTCAACGTAGCGCTGGTGCACGCGCGCGCGCGCGCAAGCCCGCCGCCCGCCGACGCAAAGGGAAACCGGCAGCTCTCGCGCCGATTGGCAGTTTAGGGTCCCGGGGCCACGAGCGCAAACACTAATTTCCAGTTGCTAAAGTTCTGATTGCAAATGTAGCAGATGCGGCCGGCTGGCCAGCGGCACACCGGCGGTTCGCCGGCGTCAGCTTTTCGCGGCCCCGAAACTGACCCTCCCTCTCTCGCGCCGAGGCGGGACGAGGCTCGAAAAATTTTCGACACGCTGCTGCCGCCGCTGCTGCCGCTGCGCTGCGCTGTGCTGCAGCCACTCGATCGAAGCCGCCGCGCGTAAATTTACTTCCGAAGATGTATGCGCCCTTGCAGCGCATACATCAGCCCCAGGGGCAGCAAGCAATTATGAGCACTTGTATTTTCATTTGATTGACTTAATTCGAAATCAGAAGTACTTGCTATATGTTGTGCTGATTTCACTTAAATAGAGCTCCAAAATTTTTATAAAATTATACCTTTTCAGAAATTAATGTTTGTTGCTAGACATATTTTTATCAATTTTTATTTTTTTCTGGATGATTATAGGACTTGCGTTTATACAACTTTTCGAAACAAGGAAATTTTGGTGTAAAAAGAAGTTTAACAAGTATAAAATTTCTCCGTTATTTTAATTTGCACCTTTTTCAAACTTCAGCAATTAACTTGAAAAAAAACCAAATAAAATTGTTTTGTAACGTTATAATTGTTATGCGGTAGGTTTAACTTTCAAGTAATTAATTACTTTCGTCAGAATAAAAATAGAAAAGGCAGTTCAAATTTAATAAAAATGAGATTATTTTAAAAAATTGCAAAAAAGTTTGCATTTCACAAAGATTCTGAAAATGAAAACAAATTTAATAGCTTGTAATGCACCCGGAAACATATGTTCTTTCTGCATACTTGTTTGTTCCTGTAGACGTATTTCTGTCTCCATACTCGTCTGGATTGTGTCATCAAGAGCCTTAACAACGTAGAAGTTGTAATCTGGTCTGGCAGATTTTGTGTGAAGTGTTAGAGCTGAAAACATTATTAAATTTTCTAAATGTTTTAAGACTTTGGCAATTCAGCGGAAAAAATCTATCATTTATTAGAAAAGAATCGTCGACCAAAATGAGATAGTGCCCCAACGTAATTTCGCGAGTCGTTCTAGAATCCCAACGAATAGTGTAACGACGTCAACAGAAGCCAAAGTTTCTCCAATAACGAGCTGCTAGAGTACTTTACTTCCTATCAGCTTCCGCAACGACATCATAGATGTAGGGAAGTTTAGCTAGAAGCTCTCTCGCGCTTAGTGTCAATATTCGTACCCTCGGTTTTTAGCTCGCCGAGACAAAGGGTGACGAATTCGCCAGAAACATATGAGATGATCGGCGAGAGAAGCAGTAAGAGATGCGGCACTTGACGCAGTAACAGAGATAGAGAGAGAGAGAGGAAAGCTGCTCGATGAATAAATCAAACGCGGAGCCGAGCTTGGCTGAGTGTCGCGTCGCCGTCGTCTTTGCCTCTCCCTTTCAAGCCGAACGCGCCAAGTGCGAACTTTATTCCTTGTCTCTCGCGCTGTCTTTCCTCCTCCTTCTCGCTGGGCGACATGCTAATGCACACTTTTGTACAAAGGTTCGCGAGCGCGAGAGGCCTTTTTAGTCCATCGAGATGATTGCATAATTTCTTTTTGTTTTTCCCAAGCTTCTCGCGCTGTACACTTCGGATCGCTCCGCTCGGGAGGGAAGAAAGGAGAAGATTCTCAAGGCGAAAAAGTGACAAAAGATTTTACATTTTTCATGATATCCGCGTATATCTTTAAATCTTGGCTCGTGTAGCTCGTCAATCAAAAGCATCATAATAAACTTTCGTGGACGTTTTATAAGTATTACTTGTTGACTAACTTTATATTAAATAAAATTGTTAAATATTTGGTGAGGAACTCGTCGTTATTACTTTATTTCTAAAAAATAACGATAAGTATAACGTGACAATTTACGTGTAAGAGTAATGTATGGATAGTTCTTTAATATTAATTCAAATGAAAAGTCGCTCGTATATAGTAGAGGCTAAATGCGACCTTATTTTCTGCCCTAAGTAAATTACTTGGAGCTCTCTCTCTCTCTCTCTCTCTCTCTCTCGGACGTACACAGCTCAACCTTATTAAAAGTAATAAAAATACATGGCGAGTCATTAGCAGAGTCTCTTTAACGAGTCTCCAAGAGCCACGAGTCCATTTAAAGACAATGCGCGGGAGCGAGAGAGAGAGAGAGAGAGGCTCGCCGTTTCAATGACGGAGAACAAGCTCCCTTGCAGTCTGCGCCGTGCGCGCCCTAACCCCTTTTTCTTGCTCGGTTCCTCGCTGCGCGCCGCAGTCTGCATTTCGATCGACGTATATCGTCGAGGCTGCCGGCGTCGTCGTCGTCGACGTCGTCGCTGCCGCCGTCATCGTCGGGGGGTCACGGCTGCGCGCCTGCATACGAAACGCGCCTCGCGCTCTCTCTCTCTCTCTCTCTCTCTCTCTCTCTCTCTCTCCGGTAGCATTGCACTTTTACTCCCCCTCCGCCCTCGCCACGCTAAGGAGCACCGTATAATGGCGGAGTTTTCATGATTCGCCGTGCGCTGCAACAATTTCTATGAGGATAAATAACGTCTGTAAATATTTATTGCGATATGAGCAGCTGGAAATGTATCTTGCAGCATAATGGGCTATTAGTTTTAACGAAATTGCAACGCTATAGTTTATGCTGCAGATCTAGCCTTCGGTGTGAAATCTTGCTGCAAAATATTGTTCATTTTAGTTAAATTCAGTCAAATTGACTCAAATTTCGCACAGAGACAGCTTTCGTCATTTTGAACTAAAGTTCCCAATGCACCAAGTCATTGTTATTTAATTATTATTGTATTGTTTTAACGTTACGACAGCATTAAGGCAACGATTTTGTGGAGCGAGCAAACACATTTGGCAATTTATCCGTAAAGCCGGTTTTGAAATTGAAACAGTAGGAGCGTATGTCAGTGTAAATAATTTAGTAGCACAATTAGACTTTCAAAAGCAGAAAGAAACTAATAGCAAAAAAAGAAAATCAAAGTAATTGTTTGCAATTGTAAAAATAATAAGGCAGATATTAAAAATGAATTTGTCAGATTACTGTTTTAGCGAATCAATACGATCGATACAATTTGATAAAGAAATTCGCAAATTTACGTTATTTGTACGCCATATCCCTAATATTTCTCGTAGTGCTGTGCAGGATATTATTCAAAACGTAGACAATTTGATTTCAGAATTACTTTTACCTTCTTTAATCGAAGAATTGAATGAGAAATTGAAAAATAATGTAAATAGCTTGATACTTTCAAAAATACAATTTATCATAAATGAAAATAAGTATCATTTTAATAAATTTAAAACTGAGCATTTAAGATTAAAAGAATATGAAATGGAGAGCTTGTTTACTTTGCCACAAGAGTTTAAATTAGGTGAAGATTTGATACTGCGATTTCTATAATTTTTACCAAGATATTATAATTTTATTTTTAAATTTTGTAAAATTTTGATTCTACACAATTCGTACAAAATATGTGTACAAAATATAAAAAAATATGAGCTTCTTTAATAGTCATCGGTTGGTAATTTTGTAATGAGCAGTGTAAAAGGTTAGGATGCGCCACCAAGTGGAATTAATTTTATTTTTTACGACTGGTGCTTGGTAGCGCATCCTACACGATGACTATTAAAGGAGCTCATATTTTTTATATTTTTGTGCACAAATTTTGTATGAATTGTATATAATAAAAATTGTACAAAATTTAAAAATAAAATGATAAAAAATAATTTTGACGTGGGTGATTAGTCCTCGGAAAAGTCGAGTAAATAATTGCTCGGAAAAAAAGATTTGGAGCCGGCTTGCTGGTTTCGCCGCGGCAGACTCGGTGACGCTTGCGAGCTTGGCTTCGCAAGGTGCAGCGACGTTTGATGCATTACATGTATTCCTCGCGTCTCCGCTCGGGCGCGTTCTTCTCCCTCCCCCGTCGGCGCATGCAGCCAGCCGAGCTTCCCCTGCAGCCCGGCGGTGTTTGCGCGTGCACGTGCAGGCCTATTTAAGGCGCACACACCGAGCCGCCGAGGAGAGAAAGCGAGTGAAAAAGCCGGAGGTGTGGAACGAGATGAGGAGGAAGCTGAAGAAGGGGGTAGCAACGGCGGCGGCGGCGGCGTCGGCGGCGTCGGCGGTGTAGGGTCACAGTAGAGTAGGAGAGCGTCTAGACAGACCGAGGGGGGCGGCGGCGCGGCGGCTCGGCTGCTCTGTGTGGAACTGCAGCGGCGCGGTGCAGCCGGCGCGCGCGTGCTGCATGCACGACGCCGTCTCGCGGAGGCTTGAAGGAGGACGCACGCATCTTCCGCCCCCGGGCCAAGCTGCAGCGCCGGCCGCACTCTGTGTTACTCGTCTCTCTTCCTCTCTCTCTCTCTCTTTCTCGCCCTTTCTATCGCGCTTTCTTCCGACGGCCGCGTGCCCTTAAAGCAGACCTCCGCCGACAGCCCGCGCTCAGACAAAACTTTTTCCACTTACAAGTCTTAATCATTCATGCGGTTTCCTGCTTATTCCTCTTTGGGTTTAAATTATCTTTATTATCAAATGTTAAATAATTATATTAAGCTGAAACGCCACTTCCGAGCCCGAAAAATGACGATTCGTTTAACAAATTGCAGCAGAAATTGTGCAGCTACCATTAAGATCGTACAATACAGCTGTGCAATGAAGAATAAAGAAGAGTGTCCATTGCGTTGAGCGAGCTAGCTACTACTGTAATAAACACGGATATGTGTAGTAAGCTTTTGAATTTTTTTCCTACTTTTTAACAGCCGCTAAAATAAGAATGCAGTATTTTAAATGACAAAAACATTTTTCCTGCTTCTTTTGCAAACTTTGACAAAATACTTACGTGATTTAGGGAATTTTTCTGTAAAAACATTTCGATATCTTATAAGAAAATGCAAATCAAGTAAATTTACTCACTTGAAATCTATCTTTGCTTGGTCTCCAATCACGGTGCCCTCAAATTCCCTCCGTTACTTAAGCTCCTCCCTTAATCAAGCCGCGCAACTAAGCCCTCGCGCTAAAAATGTTGCAAAAGCAAGCCGGTCGCGAGGCGCTAATGAATTCCGTCCCAGAAATTCGATTAAGGAAAACTCGGGCTTTAAGCGGGCGCTTTCCACCTCGGAAATTTAATTGGCAGTCGATAGCTGTTCACCGGCGAGGGCCAGGAGTTTAATGGCTAGCCATGGAAAGACGAGAAGCCATTCAGCATCTCACTACCGTTTGCCTTTTTAGCCCGCCGCTGACGACCCGGCTCAAGTCGGAGCTTAGCCCTTGCACTTCATATTCGATTTCAAGTCGCCTCCTCCGTCTCGAACCTTTCTCTCCCACTCGAGGCGAAGGCTCGACGCTAACGTGGCTCGATATATCGGATTTTCTTTTTCTTCGCCTCGAATCTGCTCCATAAACATTTCTTGCCGGCTTGTGTTTTCGTTTCCTCTCTCTCTCTCTCTCTCTTCTTTTTATACCCAAGGTTTAAAGGATGCGCGAGCATTGTTTTAAAGAGGGATTCTCCGGCCTCACTGAATACAGATAAGATTTTGCATTTGAAATGCTAACCGCTCACCGCTGGATCCTTTTATCTCGTACGACTTGATTACTTAATTCTGCAACCTTTGATAAGCAGGAAAACTTAATATACATTTAAAACTATTAACGAACTATTGATAAATACAGTATATTATTCAAATTATATTGAATTAAATCCATCTCTAGTATAAATTAAAGCGCTTGTTTCTTATGTACACAGTTATTATACTTTTTTATAATTCTATGTAGATACATTTACACGTTTTATAAAACTCTTTACTACGTTTTTAAATTTATTCAGCTTTATCATTTAATTTACAAGTTTTTTGACCATTTACGTTTTAACTACCACTTCAGTTTTCTCCGTGTGCTTAAATGTGCCCTGATAAAGGTTCATAAACTCTTAATTCGTGACTCTTTTTCGTTAATTTAAAATTTGTCCAAGCATTTAGTTAAAAAAATTGATGGCTAAATTAAAAAAAAAATACAATGTTGCAGTGGATAATTAGTTTTTAGAATGATTAAAATCAGCAGCCTAATAGAAAATTTAATAGGCGCCCGCAAGAGAAACTGCGCCGCTGCAGTTTCCCCGTGAAATTTCGAAAAATCTCCTTTGCCTCTGATTATAACGTACAGCGTCATACTACGGGGAGGCGAATTTCAGAGGCTCACGAAAATATTAACATGCGCCTGTAACGTGGGAAAATACACGCAAGACCTACATTTCTAATAACTCGGCTCGCGGCAGAGAGTGCAAAGAGCGAAAGAGACGAAAGAGCGAGGGAGCCAGCGCCGCGCGGTGGCGATTAGCTGGCACTATCTTAACGACCTCGTCGTAAACTCTCGGCGGTGTTGCGACGACGTTTCGTTGCCCGCTGAATTTACCTCGTACGTAAGCGCGTTACGTCCTCGGAGCCAAGTTTGCGGATCGTCAGGGCGAGCGGAGCATGCTGAAAATTTCAGCGCGAACTGGCTGCATAAATATATTAAACGGATTAAAAATTTTAGAAAATTATTTACCCCAACCTCCGTTTTAGCCCCTTTGAGCTCTAATTACGCTGCGATATACTATTTTTCGACCGCATACATTAAATAATTGTATTATCCAATTGTTGCCTGGTGTTCGTTGATTTTCTACGTATACGCACGGTATCTTCGCCGTAATAAAGTTAGGAAAAGAATAATAGCTTTCTAGGGCGCAAAACAAATCAGAGAGCAGGAAAAAGGAAGAATTGAAAAAGGCGAGATAAATCATAGAGGCAGAGGGCACGTGGGGAGAAAGGGAAAGAGGCAGGTGTATATGTATGTGCAGGCACGCTGGCCGATTTAATTATTTTAAGAGCAATAAATTTATTTAGCTCCCGAAGCCTCACCCCTCGCGTCTCACCGGCGGCGCTGATAAAAAGCTCGCGCACCGGCGATTCGTTCCGCGTACGCACAAGCACACACGCGCCTCCCCCCCCCCTCTTTTTTGTCGTATTTCAAGCCGTAATCTGTGCGCATTCGCAAATGCGAAATTTCATTTCGCTAAGCTGGATTCGCTCTATGAGATTTCTTCCCTCCCCGCGCCCTTCCGGTGCCGCCGCCGGAGGCCGCGAGGCGATAACGAATGGCGCCCCCTGGCCCCTAAGGGATGCCCCGGCCCGCGAGCTGCAATGGCCGAGAGTAAAAATAAGGGAACGAGCCGGGAGAGAGCAGGGCTGAACGGAAGTGAATTACGATAATTTTTATCAGCACGGCCGCCTTTCTCTTTCCCCCCCCCCCCCCCCCCCCTCTCTCTCTCTCCTGGCGTTCTGTATCTCGAGCTTTCGTGAATTCTCCGGCGGGAGCGGCGCTTCCTTCGCCTTTATCGGACGATTTATTCTAATGAATTGCGAATTAGCTATTAGATAATGAGGTGCAAAAGGGAACTAAGTATTAGTATGAGTAATTGTTGGCCTGGAGAATTATAAGCTAAAAGTATAACGGTTCAAATAGACTGCGTAGAACTTTTCAGCTTAATCTCTGCTTTGTTTGCGTCGAAAAGCTCTGGTGGGGGAAATAACGAGACTTCTGTAGAATTTTAATTAACACGTTGCAAAAATTTGTGAAGAGTTCGTTTTAATATAAATAACATTCATGAATACGGCAGCACCAAAAACTGAAAAATTGTTATTATTATATCATTTTTTTTTCGCAAAAAAAAACGTTCTAATTTTATGGCCGAGCAGGCACAGGCGAAAATATAGGCGGCCGTTCCTGGTTACATCAGTGATAAAGCAATTTGCAAAGTGCGTGAACTCGTTAAAATTTCCTACACCGATTGATTGAATTTCAGGCAATTTCGGTTTCATCATTCGCAAAAATGCCCGACAGTGAATGTTTAATTAACGAACGTATATCGTCGATTGTTTATTTTTCGTTCCTTTTAAATTTATAAACTCTTTGCAAAAAAATATTTACCGAAGAAAATTATCGTGCAAATAATAATATTCAGTGCAAATGTCGAATTTGATGAAACGGATCAACAGATGGAAAGCAAATAAATACAGTGAAAATGATTTTAATTACTCCGAATTAATGACTTATTTTATTTTCCATACCTCGATAATTTTGGGTAAATAAAATTGAAATAATTGAAGGCAAAAACTATGCATATTCAATCGTTCCCTTGCAGCGCAGAAAAGTTGCTGCAGCATTTAATGGTCGGCCTTATGCATTATTCATCCGGCGAGCGTTAGATGCGCGAAGAAGTGCAGTACATTTAGCGGGTTGAAGTTGTGCAGGAGTGCTCGGAGCCATAGACAAACGTGACTTCGCGGCTCCGCGCGCGCGAGGAGCGGCGCGGCGAAGTTGCCACGAAGTCAGCGCGAGATAAAGCGGCTCCCCCTCTTTCTCAAGGGCAACGACGCGCAGAAAGGTGGAAATTCGCGGCTGTGCCGAGGCAGGCCCCAGCCGGATGTGTCGGGATGCCGGCTGCGCGCACACACGTTCCCTCTCGCATTCCCGGCGTACATCTCGGTGCCGGCGCGGCGTACGTGCCCGGCAATCTCGGCGACGAAAAACGATGATGAGCCGCGGGCGGCCATAAGCTGCCGCCTGCAGCGCTAAGAATTTTAACAAGCCTAGGAGCCTCGCCGCTTCCTCTCGCCCCTTTTTTTATTTCGCCAGGCGCTGGCGCCCGATCGCATCAGAACTTCTTAAGTAGGGGATAAATATAATGAGGAGTTGCCGGCGAGGCGCGGGATTAGGTTATGAGATAAGCTGCCGCGATAGCCTTCGGCCTTTTTCGCGCGTTCGCGCTCCTCTTTGTCTTTTTTTTTCTCCTGGCTCCGCTCGCAAAAATCTGCATTGCTTGTAACCTAAGAAAATTAACTCGCATTCTTAACAACTTCTTTGCGCGAGTTTTTTCTTATATACTGGAAAATCTCATCATTTTTCGAGGCTAAATTCGTTTTTCGTTGAATTATTATGGTTAAAACGCTATTCTTATATTCAAGATACCAATACAGAATTTACGTACAAAAACACCACGTTAATTGTATTCAATTTTAATTCTGATAGTAATGACGCCATAAAAAAAATAGGTAACATCAACTTTTTTATTTTTCGCTTTATACTTTATTTCAGACTGTATAGAGAACTGCAGAACCTACCCATTGGTTAATTCCTACAGCATCTCATTTCTTTGAAGAATATAAATTTGTGAAAATTTTACTATTTAATATCATTAGGTTGACTTACTATTCGTAAAAATTATTTAAAACTAGTTAAAGTTCATTGGTTTAATTGTTTTTTTCATTGAAAGTACTCTTTTAATATTTTTAATTCGTTACTTTACATTTTTTCTATCGATATTAATAAAATATAAAATTCCCACCTTTGTTTATCTTTAATTAATATTTATAATTATACAACGCCAACAGAAGAACGGGAAGATAAAGCAACAGAATTATTATAAACAAAAATACTCAATGAATTAAATAATCATTTTAAAGCATGATGCATTTTATTGAAAAATGCAAATTATGATTTCGCATATTGCTTGGAAAGCTTGAATAATTATATTAGTATTATTTTTCTGAATATAATTTGTAATAAGCATAATTTTTCTGTTTCAGGTGAGTTGCAAAAAACTTTTACTACCACCGGTCGATACTACGTAAGATTAAAATTATTCCTTTGTCCTTTATGACATTGATATTATTTCAAGATTGATATTACATGTAATACTAGTAGAATAAGTTATCAGAGAATTTTTAAGAATAACAACCTCTTGGTAGAAATCACCTATTTTTGAAAGTAGTAAATAGTTAAGGATTTAAACATGGGGCAAAAACGGATTAATTCTATCCAGAGCTGATTTTTAAAGAAAAATATAGTTATAGATATCATAGTCTACCTTAGTTATTATACACATTACATTCGAACAAAAACATCTTATTTTCTTATTGTTGTCAAATAATGAAAAATTTATAATTATTTTTATATCTAAAATAAAATCTTTCTTAAAAAGCTATTTTAATAAAAAGATTGCACTTGGCTTTGTTAAAAATTTTTACTGTTTTTTACTGACATCTAATCAAGAATTTTGATTGACTTAAAAGTTATCTAAGAATATATTATTTTATGGGTTTTCTGTCTTATCCATCAAGCTTGATAGGATTATTAGCGGATAAGGGTTTTCTAGCGGTTTATCGGCGTCTACTACTCATTAAAGATCCTGGGACGACAACAAATTGGATGTTAAACGGTGAAAATTGGTCGATTACGCTGGCGACCTGCTTTTCCGTTCCGGAGTCTTCATACCCGAGATTGGACAAAGTTAATCGATCACTTGTCGTTCCTACCTGCCTAATAATCTAGAAAATTAAAAAGAGACTGTAATAGGATAATCTAATTTACTTTAGAATCTCATTTTCTAGTTTACTCATATTATTTTCTCTTTGTCAGCGTATAATTTAATTGGTATTAAAGGGTAACTTTATTCAACTTAGAGAATAATGATTCAGGCTAATTTTTACGAAATTTCATTTTAAAGCAAAGGAAAATTACCAAAATAAACAATGAATAATAGTATTCGATATTTTAAATTGATTTTTAATCATTTTAAATCGATTTCAATTATTTCCGAAGGGTCTTATTTATAAAGGGTTTCGAAAAATTTTTTTAAACATGAATATAAATAATAAGCGTATTTTTAAAACTATTATGGTTCAAAACAATCTTTTGGAGCCCTTTGTAAATAATATCCACCTACAGAAATGAATGAAATTATAGTAGGCTAAAATGACAGCTAAGTTCGCACCTCTTGAACTCGCAACCGTCGACAAGTAGTCGTTTACAGTTAAGAGAGATCAGGCAAAGGAAAAAGTGGATTCCGCGCAAGGACAACCAGTTAACGACTTAATGATAGGCCAGACGAACGGAAGGAAGGGATCACCCTTGGACTCGAGATTGGGCGCAGGAGACAACCAGATTAGTCGCTAATGCGTTTAGGACGACGTGCATTAGGTTTCCTTCGGGAAGACTATAGAAGGCCCGGAATCAGAGGATAAGATAGCTTTGGACGCGCCAAGTGTATACCGTTCCAGAGCGATTAGTCGTTCGTCCTCGTTCCCTGGTGGTTTATACGTACATCTTGGGGGGGTTGCTGACCCCGCTAAACTTTCTTGGCCAAGAGGATGCCGAATATTGCGTAGATGCGAAACATCAATCTGGAGACAAGTCGCTCGAAAAACTCGGAAGGAAAACACTGACCCGCTTAAGCCGGGCGATGACCTTACTTCTTTCCGCACACTCGTGCCTTTCGCTTGATGAAGAGCAAATTGAGCTGAAGCAATTTTCAGACATTTCTACAACTCTCGTTCGCTTGTCTTCGTATCTTGATTAAAGTAGAAATTTCGGATGAACGCTCACGGTGGATAATAACATTTTTTATAATAATAATATTATTAATACAAGTAACGAAACTAATGAAAAATTCTGTACAAAGAATAGTTATTTGGGATAAAGTTTTCACAAATGCAGCTCTGAACAAAGAGAAGTCTAATCAAAATTTTTAACCGAGTGCGGCGATGCATAGAAACCGAATTCCAGCGAGGGCGGACAAAACAAGTGGACTTTCTCTTGGGTGCATCGAGATTCTCCGCCAAAGGCTGGTTAACAAAATTTCGCGATGCAATTAAGCAAGGGAGCAAAGCCATATCAACTCTCGGCAGGAAACAAAAACCTATATGTGTCCATCGGCTTTTCTTTTGGCCTCCATTCCTTTTTTCACTTAGCGGAGGCAGAATATAGACCGAGCGAGTCGGCGTTTGACGTTTACAAATAAAAGGGTTGGTCCGGGCCAGGGCGCATAAAGAGAAAAGCAGAGGCAGAGCGAAAGGGGAGAGAAAGTTCGGGAGGCAGAGCGCGTAGCACTCAATGGCTCGACCGCGCTAAAACGACGTTTCAGGAGTCGTCTGGCTGGCCGCGTCCTTTTATGCACTCGCGTCCTTTCTCTCCCTCTCTCTCTCTCTCATTAACCGCCCTGCCCAGGCACGCACAATGCGCCCTCTGGAAATTTATTTTAGCCGTCTCGTTCCTTTTCGAAACGCGCTTCGTTACTCTCTTCAATGCCCCGATGAAGGCAATTTTCCGGAGGAAAGGCCGCTCGCTCGATTTTTCGAACGCGCGCGCTTCCGCGTGCAGCGTGCGTTTTATCACGGCGATGACGCGCCTGTCAGGCCTGAGTGCTTTCACGATCAAAATTGCATTCAGACGAAAAACTTTGTCGTAGCTGTTTGCGCGCGCAAGAGGATGCAGCGGAGGCGAGCATCGACCACCCTCTCCCTCCCCCCCGTCGCTCCCTTTTCCTATGTGGATCGGCCGCGTAATTACTTCAGCGAGCGAGCGAGCGCGCCTGCGCAGTTCAAAAGTGGCGAATGCAACATTTTTTTTTCTCCCTGTGGCACGGTGCGTGCTTGCGGAGCTTTTTGTTTGCTTAAGGCTCGTGCGCGCGCGCGTATAAACGTGCGCGCGTTTCGAAAATATCTTTATGCCAAGGGAGCAGTAGCTGCTCCCGGCGCTCTCGATTTTCTACCGAAACTTCCCTTTCGAAATAACGTAAAAGCTTTTTATTTTGCTCTTCTTGCCAGCTGCTAAATAAATGGAACTCTGTTGTTTCTGGAAGCAGGCTAAGCTAACTGACACTAACTTCTATTTATTCACCTAATTAAAAGTAGGAAACTGTTCTGTTTATGTAAATTTTACTTTAATTTTTGGTAAACATGATAATTATTTTATTTTTTTTCACAACTTAAGGGGCCAAGCCTGAATGGAAACCTAAAAAAAAGATAATAATTGTTAATTACAAAAATTAACGTATAAAATAAATGCATAATATTTACATAGTTTTCTATTAAAAGTATATAATTTTACCTATATTTTAAGCCCAACTAGGCTACAAAACCTGGTCGGATCACCAATTATTAACATTTCTTTCGAAGACTGATTTTCAGAAGCTAAAGTCACTTGCTCAGGATAAGTGGAGCACCTTAAAAATTGAAATGCAATAAAATATTAATTATTTTATGAAGTTTGCTATTAAACTTGTAATACAAATAAGAAGAACAATTTTTTTGAATGTTTCACATCGACTTCGAATTGACAACAAAAGTATTTAAATATTTTACAGTTCCACTAACTCACCGGTTCAGAATATTTTCTATGGCAAGTAACTTTTACTTCTGAAAATCAGTCTTTGAAAGAAATGTCAATAATTGGTGTTGCGAACAGGTTTTTTAGCCTAGTTGGGCTTCAAATATAGATAAAAGTATATACTTTTAATAAAAAATTTTATAAATAATATGTATTTATTTTACATGTTAATTTTTTTAATTAACAATTATTATCTTTTCTTAGGTTTTAACTCGGGCTACTTGTCCGCTTAAACACTATAAAAAAGAACTATAGCCTTCCGCAGATGAAATGAAAGTGACGAATCAAAGTGGCGGCTTCTTTTAAAAAGCGTAGGCATCCGAAGCATCGAGATTCTTGATGCGCGAAAGAAAAAATAGTGCCTCGTAAAAAAAGGAAAACGGCGGAGCTCGTCGGGGGCCACTCCCGCGCTCCCCGTTCCTTGGCATCGGCAGCTTTTAATTACCGGGAGGAGAGAAAAAAGCCGAGCATCCCGGGGCTTCTGCGCGAACGACAGATGATTGTCATGCAGCTAATTTACACCGGTCATCGTAAACCAGGATTTACCGTCGCTCTCCTCCGCTGGAAATATATATACATGCATATATGCATCGGCAGCTCGTATAGCAGCCGGGCGCACATAACGCCGGACCGAGGGGAGGAAAGCAGTTCCGGTTTTATAGTGTCTCGCGGGCATTAAAGTCCCATTGAACGTTCCGCGCCACTCTGCGCGCCCCTGTTTCATCCACCGCAACGCAACCCTCTCTCTTTCTTCGTCTCTTTGTTGCCCGCCTGCTCTCTCTCTCTCTCTCTCTCTCTCTCTTTAACCGCCAAAGCAGCTCCCGCGCTGTATAAACGCGCATCTATACTGTACACGTCAGCCGAGTGTACACAGTTCCATCATCAGACCGCGGCGACGACGACGGCGTCGCAGTCCTTTTCTCTCCTCGACGCGGCGGCGGCCGAGCCCCATCGCCGCCGAGCGCGACGTGCGAAAACGCCGACGAGCCGACGCGCCGCGAGTACAAGGAACGCGGAGCCCACTAGTTGGCTAAGCCAAGCAGGAATAAACGACCTACCGCGCTCATCGCACTTATTTTCCCACGCCCTTTTGCGCTTTTCAACTCTATTAATCTTTTCGAGTGCTATTTGCCCTTCGTTTTATCTTTTTCAAGTAAGCCTCCAAAGTTTGCTTATCGTTAACGGTATAAAGCGAAAGCTTCGGGTTTTGCGCCGCGGTTTACTTGCATAAAATTAACGAAGTATTATTAAACAGAGGCTCTTTAGAAATTGTTGGGTAATGATTTGGGAGCCATCACCGAATTCATTATCGATTTTAAGAGAAGTCGCAGAAACGCAGAACTGGCCACTTGAATAAGAGTGATTAATTTTCGTATCAGGGCTGCCGGTAGAATTAGATTTCGGGGATATAAGTGGGTGCGAAGCGAGGGCCGCGCCCAACGGCATTTTCTCATTCTCCGGGTGCAGGCGGCACTCGGATCCTTTCGAGCGTCTATAGGTAGCTGCGCCCGGAGGTTTACGGGCTTTCGGCGCTCCCTCGCCCCCGTCCCCCTTATTACCCAGAGACAGCCGAAGCGTTTCGGCAGTCTTTACTTCGGCTCTCGAGGAGCGGCCCCGGCTCGAGCAGGGCGAATGGCCTCGGCGCGACCGCGAATCGCCTCCGTCCGGTCCATCAGGAGCGCGTCGATTGCCCACGTTCGGCCATTCCACGGCGACAACTTCGTCAATTTGGCTCGTCCGCGTGAATGCGAGGCTCGCGCGGCCAAGCGCGCGCCCATAGCCGCGGCCCCCGACTATTTTATACCCCGAAGAGCTTCGTGCGCTTTACGAGCGCTCGAGAGTCCCTCCTGATATTCGCCGACGACTGGCCCGTGGTCACGTGGGGCTATTATACTTCCGCGCTGTAGCGTTGACAATGATGCCGTGATTTGTTTGCGCCCGAAACTTCCTTGTCAAATGGATTTCGCAACTTCTCTTAAGGCCTCTCGCCGCGGGGCTTAAATTCTTGATGGTCCAGCGTTTTTCCAAAATATTTCAAAGAGCAGACTTTCAATTATATTATGTATTTGTAAATAATTTAAGATTCAATTAAACAAATGTAGTGAAGAAAACCACTTTTTATATGGAATTTACAAACTCATTAATCTATCAAACAAATTAAATTTTAGTAGAGCTTTAAACTTAATTTCGTTCCATAACTAACTATATAATAACTTCTTTTGTTATAAATTTATGTACGTTTATTTCTTTGTAGTGAGATGAAGCAGTTTTTAAATTTTATAGGCGTAAAATATTTACGGCACAGAATAAATGTTACAAATAAAGTACGGAATAAATAATATTTCAATCAGACTTTAAAATCATAAAATTTCTTTATTTTTTGAATTTTTTAAACAAATTTTGTAATGAACATTGGATTAATTTAATGTTTCGAAATTTTATTTACGTGTTTTTTTATTATATATAAATTTTATTAATAAACTGTTTTAAATAAAAGTTTTTGAAAAAACTAGGACTACAAAAGAACCTAAATTGAATGAAAAGATGGATTTAAATAAATCCCTAACAGCCTTTGAAATATGGATTGCTAAGCTTCTTTCTGTCCAGTAGCTTTCGAGCTTTTCCGAAGCTGTAAGTGAACATAGCGCATTGTAGAATATGCAATCGTTTTTATATTCACAATTTTTTTCAAAGGGAATTCGTAAATATTTTTTAATCGTAAAATGAGAGCTGCAATAGAATATTGCGCCAATAAATATCAATCTTGAATTTTTGTAATATAAAAAATGCAAAAAAAACGAATAGAATTTACCCGATAGAAACGTTAAGTTTTCAGCCAGTTTTTAGCCAATTCTTAGCTCGTTTTGTAGTTGAAAACGACAAATTACTATTATTTTTTGGCATTATCAAATAATTAAATATGTTTGCTCATGAATATTTCAGTGTATAATAATATTTTACCTTTTAACATGATTTTCCAATTGTTTTTATTTAATTGAGACATCAATTTTATAGCTAAAAAGCGCTCTGTTTAAAATACACGTTAACCAGCCCAACTGGTTAATTTTCTACCAGGGTTATACCTTAGGAAAAGGAAAATTGTTCCTTGTGCAATCGCTTCATTCGAAATAAAAGTGAACTTAAATTTAAATATTGATTCTGAAATAAAAAATGCATACAAGAGAGAATATTTTACAGCTTTTAGATTCGGAAGTCTTGTATAGAATGATTCCTTGACTACACCGGCAAATAAAAATGTTTAACTAATTAATGAAGCGAAAGTTCGAGTAAAACTCGGCATAGTCCAGCAGTGAAAGGGAAGAATAAATCTAAGCTACCTGGCAATGAATTTGGTGTTAGGCTCTGTGAGAATATAATGCCACACGGCGCGGAGTCCGTGTCGTGACCCACGCTTGCTCTACCAAATCGAGCTCTGACTTTCCTTGTTACTCTCTTTCTCCTCCTCTTCCTCTCGATCCCTGCGCTGCCAGAGGATAACTTACATGCGCGAAAACGGTAGCCCACCAAGGTCGAGGCGGTAATATAGCAGCCGCCAATTAAAATACCTTATTATGGGAAAGACAATACGCTTGTCGAGGAAAGACGGAATAGCTGTGCTTCGCCGGGATGTTGGACAAACGAAAGAGTAATGTTTGTAATGCTTCCCATAAATCAAACTTTAATAGAAAGCCGTAAAACCGAGTTAATTGAGTCGAATAAAGAGTGAAATTTAAACTCCTCCTGTGCATTTGAAAGTTTTCCAGATGGAAAAGGGGAGGATAATTGTCTGGGAAGATATGGAAATATAATCTTCGCTCTTCGTCGATAAACAAATTAAACTAGCGGAGGGTTGCAGGCGGCTTTAATTAGGGTTGAACGTCGGTACGCAACCTGTCCATGCCCCGTACAAGCTCCCGTTTTGATTTGAGTCTGCCGAGTTCCTTTCTTGCTCCCTCGGCACGCATAAAGCCGTCCCATAACGAGCCTCGGAGTTTAGTCTCGGCAATTTGCCACCTGATCGATCATCCTTTTGGTAACCCTATCCTTAATAAGTTCAACGTCGATATAGCGTCAAACTTTTATCTTGGAAAAAGATTTCAGTTTTTCCAAGCTACATAATTAAACAATTATTATATTTTGTTTTAGTAAAACTATCGCTAATTCGAAAATTGCAAGGCAATCGTAATAGGAAGCAATTTTAAGAAGAATCAATTTTGTTTCTTTTTGAGTAACGATAGACTTTTTTTTAAATCTAGCAATCATTTTATAAATTTTTTTATAACAATAAGTGAAGTAGATGATTCTCATCACTCGTTTTCAAACTGTATGTCTTTAATTATCACGTCATATGATAAAAAATTAAGCTGGAAAGTGAGAAAAAGTCCGGTAAAAATTTTTATACATAGTTTATTTGTATATTGTTTAACGTAATATAAATTAATTAAGTGAACAACAAATTAATTTTGTCAAAAACTATTTTAGGTATTAATATTTGGAATTAGTAACGAGAGAGTAAATTGATACTAAAACTCAATCAATCATTCAAAGCTTATTGATGAATCACGAGTATAAGCATGTGTTTCGAAGCACGTTTATATGTATCGTATATGATTTACAATCGAACAATGGTGTTTAGTCTCGCTGGATGCGGTATCATCTTGCTTAATGTGTAATTCGCGCAAAGTTTGCGCACAGCCATAGAACAGGCATATTAGTCGTGCGTAGATCCTATTTATGTATGCTTAGTTGTCTGCTGCATTTGGTTGTTTGTCTAGCTAATTCTGTTCTATCCAAATTTCTCACTCTATATTCGTGGGACTTTATAATTTCTCATCTATTCTATTATCTGAGTACTTCTCACTTTGAATTTCGACATTAAAACTCCATTACAACGTTTTCACACGTATTAAAACATTTAACTGACCAGTTTTCTTACTCCAACGAATAGTAGAGCTGTAAAATATTCTGATTAGGCAGCGAAAATTAAGTAGTTTTTCAGAAAGGTGAGTCGCAGACAAAAATAAAGCGAAAGAAAATAGCCTGTCCAAAAGAAGGTGCTCCCTGTCCAAGGCCCATCAGCTTACGCGCAACAGAGGTGTATGCGCACGGTAGCCTCCTGCAACTGTATTTTAATCTTCTCAACGGCGCGGCGGTTCCTTTGTCGCGGGAAAGAGAGCCGGTGATTATTCCGCGTTCCTCGTCCAGAAGATTCCTCTCTCCTCTCCCTTCCCGCCTCACGCGAACGTAACCGATATATATCCCTAGCCGCTCGACTGACTTAAAGTCTCTCTCGCGGTTTCGAATCAATTAATCCGTCCGACTTTTTAGCCACTCTTACGGGCTTAAGCCCCTTGCTCTGCTTTCAGCTTGGTAAGTAATAATTAAGTCCGCTTGCCGGTTTTAGCCTCCTCTCAGGCATGCGAACGCAAGCCAAGCTGCCGTCATTAACGCCATTATCAAAGAGTCGGCGAGGGGGGAGAGAGAGAGAGAGAGTGAGCGCTAAATCCTGCGAAAAAAGAGCGGGTCGACTGAAATTGAAGCACCTTACGCGAGAAACCCTTACTTAACGTAAAACGGCTAACCGCCTCGAATAACGCGGCTGCAGCCTGCCAGGCGGCCGGGCTCGCGCTCTCTTTTTTCTGCGGGCTCCAAGCCTCCGCACGCGGAGACTCGTTCAATCACCTCTAAAAATATCGGCCTGCAAAAAAATTCTATAAGATAAGAAAAGGAGACGGATAATATGAATGCAAATTTTTTTAAATAGCCATACGAGCATTTTGGCGTTTTTCTCGTCTCTCCAATGGATTCACTTTTTGAATATACTTTCTCAAATTTTACAATTATGCAGTGTCAAATTATTGAATGTTAAACAAATAATTGAAAAAATAAAGGATCTAGTTTAAATCTTAAAGGAGTATCCGAGGTAGAGGAAGAATGAAAAAGCAAGTTTATGTGTACTTACGGAAAGTGCGTATAGGATGAGTCTTTTTATTGCAGAGTACTCGGAAACGATCGAGCAAGCCAACTGCGTGACAAGCCACAAAAACAATATTTATCGCTCCTGGGAGTCTCTTTCTCCTCGTTTGCTGAATTCTAATGTCTTTGCCGATCGCCTCTTCTTTCTTTACCCCCTATTTCTTGCCACTTCTCCTTTCCTTTTCCTTTGGTAAACTTATGATGTTCGCTTATGAACCCTTTTTCTCGTCTCTCTCTCTATCAATCTTGCCACCATCAACCAAGTTTTTTTTCACTATTTAATGAATTCAATGGTAGAATGGTATAATATTTTCCTAAAAATAAGTGTTTAACATTTTTATTATAAATAAAACAAAAATAAAATTGTCAATGATGAATATATTAATTGTTCAAGAAAATATAGACAAGAAATATTCGAAAAAAAATGTTTATTTCATAGTTTTTGTCTGGATTTGTTTATTATTATATATACGTTAGTGGGCTAGATGCCTGTAATATATGTACAATTATAAATCATACGAGCGGTGAAGCATTATGAATATGTTAATGCAGCCGGCGCTGTTTCATTACTCTCACCACGCAAAACCAAAAATAATTAGAAAAAAAAAATTGAAAAATTTAAAGAGTTCAGGCCAAGAAGTCGTGATTCCTGAGAAAGGTTAAGTTATTCCCCGACGAAAAATCCTCTGACATCATCTGGTTCGCACTAGCCATTGGAGCAGCAGCCGAACAAGGATCTTGTTAAGGGGAGCTCTGCGGGCTTGTAGATCCGCCAGAACATTCTGCGTACAGCGGCATTGTTCTTAACCATGGATGACCTTATGTGAAACTAAATACTCGGCATTCTACCGAGTTCGCTCGACGGTCGGCTAGGGAAAGGAACAAAAAACGAACAATTTCAGTATTCCCTCGTACTCAAGCGGTTTTCAGTGTTGCTCTATTGGCTTTAAAGTCCATTCTCTTATTTAGCTCAAAATAATTTGACGAATGTAAAGGTTTCCTTTGTAGAACAATGCCACGAATATATCAGAATAAATCTTCAATTAAAATAAATATTTTCCTATTTTTCATGCACCTTGATTTTAGCTTAAAAATATATACAAACAAGACATTCTCAAGGTATAAAAAGCGTCTACGGAATCGTTTGAAGACATCAGATGAATTTCCTTGAAGAATTGCCACTCCCGCGGAAATACATTTTCACACTCCCAGCTTGTGCATAACTCCGATTCCGCAATTTAGTCTCGCATTTACTCGCGCTCGCATAAGTCGTTTCCTTTTGCAACTTCGCCCTGCGTATACGTCAAAAGTATAATACGCGTCTCTCTCCTATTTACGTCAAGCAGTATATATGCATTTGGAACTCTTTCTGTCCCTACTCCCTCCCTTTTGCGCGCGCGCGCACACACACTTTCCCTCTTTTTCTCCTGCAGCTCGGAATACTCGAGATTTATTCATCGCATAAAATAGATGTTACGATGCGATACGTAAAAGTCTGCTAGGAGAGACCTACATACCCAACACGGGAATAGAAAATAGCAGGGAAGAGTGTGCAGCCGGAAAGAGGAGACCTTCGCCTCTCGGAGATGGGAAAATTCGATCTTACGGCAAGTCACAACTCGCGTCGCTGCAGAAGCCAATAATAGCTTTGATAACCGAACGACTCCTTTCCAATTGATTTGGAAATAAGCTTGCATAACCTGAATTGTATAAGTACAGTTTTTATCTAAAATTCTTTTATTTATTAAACGGCTCGATTAAGGGCTAAAGGTGATATCAAGCGTAAAATCGCCCTCGAGAGCCCGCTTTGATAAATTTTCCGTTAAGAAATTGCGGCGCTCCGTTTTAAAGTGGTATTATTGTGCGAAGCGTCAGGAGATCCACCATTAATTCCGAGCTGCCATCCGAAGGAAGCCTCGAGTTCAGTGTTATGCATTGGTGGCAGGCAGTCGAGCTTCTCTCTCGACAACGACGCCAACCACGTCGACGACAACGGCGGCGACGGCGGCGGCGGCGGCGGCGGCGGCGACGGGCTGCAAGCGAGCGCTATTGCTAGTCACCTGCTCCCTCGCTCTCTGCTTCTCGTATTTTCTCCGTTTTCCTTTTCTTTCGTCGCCATTGTCTCTCCGCATCATAAATTCTCATAACGTACACAAACCGGAGCGCCGGCCGACTTAGCGGCGACGGGGCGACGACGCCTTAATTCGGGATCTTCGATTCGTGCATTTACGGTTTTCGGTTAAATTTTCAATAGTAAGAGATTTTTTTATTATTCGGTTCCTTATTATAATTTTAACAAAAAGCAAAAAAAAAATAATAATAATTAAATACTTTAATAATTTTTTTTAAATTTTCATCTAGCAACTTTGGAAGAAAAATTTATTCTAATATGTACAGAGTTATATAATACGAACGAACAAATAATAATAAATGTCGTTCGAATTTTTTGAAGCAGAAATTTTATTTTTAACTAATTTAACCGTTTGCAAGAAATTATATGAAAAAAGTTTTGAGTGAAAATTTTTTGCCTTAATTTATCATCTAACTTTTAAAATTAAGTTAATATAATTGAAAATTTAACAGTAACCATTACATTGCATATTGCAGACAAGTGATTTCTTACTGACTTATATAAAAGAAAAAAGTATGAGTAGCAAATTTCTTCTCGGGAAAAGAAAATTTCGACTTTGTTTTCGTGCCTAACTATTCTGCATGTGATGTATAATGTTTGTTTCTTATAGGTAAGAGTAATCGCATCTCTACAAAATAATAGCTAGAAACATACGATAGTCAAGCAAACAATAAGACTCGTAAGTAATAAAAATAATAAAACATGATAAACGACAGCCTCGCAGATGTCTACACGTTATAAATTCGCTTCCGAATCGCGTGAACATTTCCTCGTTAATTTAAAAATAACACGAAAATTGATAAATAACTCTCGGGGTCTTAAACAGTGATAAATTCTACATCTGCAAACGGAAAGCTATAACCGGAATATAAATAACGCAGGATCTAAAAGCAATTTCTCAGCATTTTTCTAAAAATCTGGAAAATCGACTAGCTAAAAATGGTCTAATACTTCATGGAAAAATAATGAGCTATCGTAAAATGGCCTCATTGCTCGGCCCTCGGGCTCGGGCGTTTTTGCTCCCTTCTCTCTTCCTCTATCTGCCGGACTGGCAGTAAGTCTCGAGCGATAGTGGCTTGAAGTGTGGGCCGAAAGTTAGCCTGGGAATCACTCATGCAGCAAGTGCATCTCCTGCACATTTTGCACGAGCGCTTACGTGCCGGATGTCCCGGGACCAGAGAAAATTCGGTGAGTGGACTTGAAAGACTGGGCTGGAGAATCTACGAGGGCTAAGCTCAAAAGGGTTCATGAAATTTTCGTACTAACAATTTTATGGATTATATAAGTAACTAATTTTTCGGAATAAAGTTATGCCGCTTGTAGTCGAGTAATAAGTTATTCTAAAAATTGGCCAAATAGAGAAAAGCACGTCGATTGTTGCTGCATTTATTTTATCGAGGCCTTTAAGAAAGTATCTGCACGTATAAAAATTTAAGCCGGCAAAATTATTGGCAGACGATGAAAAACTATATCACCTTTTTGTCGGGAAAAGCAATTTTTCGAATTTACAGATTCCGAATACGTAGCGACTTTCGAAAGTCGCCTGGGCGATTGTAGAGCAGGAAGGCAGGTAGGTTACGTATGAACGGAAGTAACGTACGAGGGTTGGAGCGCAGCCAGACAGTATTTCACATCGGCAACAAGGGGGTCAACCTCCTCGCTCTCTTGGCCGACCTACGCTGACCAATGGACCGTTGGATAACCCCACGCTACCGAGATCATCCGCTAGAAATATGCTTATGTCAGGGTACCCTCCGCAATCAGAAGTCAGATTACCGTCTGGCCCGCAACTCACTGGCCGTTTCCTTTAAATCTGCTCTATCTTGCTACTTTTAATTGCTTCGAGAGCTTTAAAGGGCTTTTTAGAGTAATGTTTGAGAAGCTATAGAAAATTTTCATTTCTTCATTTTTAATACTGTATATTTAGATTCTCTTTAAAGTATTTAACTGTAGCATACGTCATTTATTCTTATTTTGGAAAATGTTAGTAGTTTTTATTAAAAATGATTGTACGGAAAAATATTTTTTATTATATCCATTGTCGAAATAACGAACGCAAATACTAATTTAACATTTGTTATTTAGAATTTTTATTTAATTTTAATTTTTCACTTGGGATTTTAAAAAGAATTTCTGAAATTTTTTAAGAGTACAGTTTACAGTTATTTGCACTTTAAAGCGTGAATTTATTCAATATTGAGCAGAAAAATTTTCTTTAAGCTTGCTCGAACCGAAGAGATTAATTGCTATCGAAATTAGATTTTCGCTGACTTTCTTTATTTTTTCAAGTTTTGGTATTCTGAAGTTCTAACGAGAGTTTCTTTGATAAAGTGTTAGATGTCGCGGTGAGTAGGTATTTTAAATTTCGGAGTCACTTGATGGTTGTGTTGAATTTTTCACGGGATGAGTATTTTCAAACAGCTTTGCGTTTCATGACTTGCAAATTTTAAACTCATGCAGTTTTTTTTCTGCATTGTATTTGATTATTTAGATGAACTCAGAATTTAAATTGTTTATATCAAATAAATTTTTTAGTAAACGTTGAAGCATTATTTTTAATTATTTAAATTCTAAGTTTCTAATGAAGATTACAAATAGAAGTTTATAAAATATAACTTTCTTTAAATAATTACTGATTGATGAGGAAAAGGGCTCTATTTCGTTTTAATATTTACTAAAGTATATTTTCTTATCTTATTATTTACGTAATCATTTTTTAGTCTAAATATCTACTTTTGATAATAATTAAACGAAAGAGCGAAACCAAAGCATTCTCTTCTGGCAATGACGTGTTATCCGTCACTATTCGACAAATGTCGCAACTGCGAATGGATCGCTTTTGTTAAGCTTTCACTTTGAGCTTACGTACCTTTACGTGCCGCCTTTGATGTGGCTAAATCCGTTTGAAACGGTGCTTGCAAAATCTTTTATGCACTGTGCCTCGTTTTTTTTGTTCATATAGAAAATCAATCAAGTGTCTTTGTACGTTCACGAATATAATTAATAATGGTGTTTACTACCTGCAAAGTAAATTCTTTTGTATTTATTTTTAGATCCCTCTGCTAGTAAAAAGCAAAGTACTGTACGTGTTTTCACGAAGAAAAAGGTAAATATTTGAGTACAAATGTATATCTGATATACGATCGATTCTTTTTACTACTACGCGAAAATATTTTTCTGCGCAAAATTCACAGAATACGTACGCAAAGTTGAACGTGTATTTTGTTTTGCTTCAATTTCCGCTAGGAAAATTCATATTTTTCAGTGGTAGTGTTGTTTTAATTACGTTGAAAATAAAAGAATAATAATATATGCTGTACGTGATCTTCTTGAATACATTAATTCTGCTGTGTGCAGATAAACTATGTAAAAACTTTTAACGTATTTTGGTGTAAGGAAATTAAAAATTTCTTTTCTTCTAAAAACGTAAAACCTTATTATTTAAATTTAATCGATCACTTACAGCGAAGCGTAATGAACTCTACTATTGTTGATGAAAGTGCATAAAACTAGAGAGACGAGCGATCAGGACAAGTAACCAAAGAAGCGATAGCGATAGAAAACCGCTATTACTCGAGTTTCCATAACAGAAGCTCCATTAATTCTAGCTCGTCAATCACCATTGCCTTCAGGAATTGTTTTTGGTTTTTGCATCGATTTCCACCCGAGCTGAATTACCGTAATGGATTGCCGGCATCGAAGAAAGCGCGCTAAGGATAAACTTAATTGATTACAGAAACTCAATTAATACTAGTAGTTCTTTAAGACTCGATAAATTCTAACTTAAAAACAGATGCAGTTCAGCTTAAAGTGAATTCTGTTACCAGAATATTATGAAATGTATTGCACTGATAATTAAACTAATTATTACATTTCCAAAAGTAAAATATACATTTTTTAACATTTTTGACATCATTAAATAGGCTAATTGAAGTCGCTAATAATGCCCTTCAGAGTGCTTAAACGCCATCGCGTTACAAGTGCATAAAGACGCCGTGTTATCAAAAGAGAAAGAGAGAGAGAGACAGAGAGAGAACAGCTTACGACGAAATCCGTTTTTGCCCCTGCAAATATAATATTCAAATGCCGAATACTCTGCTCGACGTTCCCGTAATTAAATATCGCTTGGCACAAAGACGGAGAGAAAGGGCAGGAGAGCGGAGTTTTGCGTTCGCGCGATTGGCGCGTGACACGGCGCGGGCACAGCCTGCAGGCTCTTTTCAGCGAGCTTCTTACCGAGATGCTCTTTAAGCAGAGGGAGAGAGAGAGAGAAAGAGCGGCAGCGCGGCGGTGTCCACGGCATCTTAAAAGGAATACGTTTAATGTTAAATCCATAGATAAGGATCGACTCGCTGCCGAGACTGGCAATCTCCAGCTTATCAGCGCAGCATCAAAGCTTGTTCAGTTTTGTCCTCGGCACTTCTTGCCTTGAAAGCGGCTTTCGCCTACCTAGGCGGCCGAGCGCAAGCACCCGACTCTCTTTCTCCCTCTGCGCCGACGGTGTCTTGTACGTAATTAGCCAAGGACGATAATTTTGTAAATCGCTAATTTTAACCAGGCGCGACTGTGTGTTTTCGCCCAGCGAAACGGGTCACTTTGACGCTCCGGCCGTAAACTGCCGGAGCGAGCTTTCTGCGCTGCTAAAACATCGGCTTAATCGAGTTTCACTCTTCAACTTACTTTGACGTATTTCATTGTCACTATTTTGCTTTGAGCTTTGCTAAATTTTATTTTGCCAAGCTCGTGCTTCTTTCTCTTCTGCATTTTTTCTCCACTGCTCATTCAATTTTCAAAATAAAAAGCATCGTTTTACTTGATTACCCGTCGCAGTTTCTGATAAAAAGGTTTACTTTAATTGAGATATTTACTTCTCTAAAATTTCTCAAAATTCTACAAAAAATTCACTTATTTTACACATCATATCTATTGAAAAACGAATTAATAAACAATCGATAGCACAAGCTCTGAGGTTAATTAAAGAAACTTTAATTCATTGGATCTTTAATTTTAATAAAAAACAGAATGACGTTACCTCTATGCCGGCCAGAGTAAAAGGGCGCCTTAAAGATTAGTACTCGTTCTTTTAAAACTCTTGCGATGAATATTTACTAAATATTCTGATAAACCTACTCCTAGCCTCCGTGTATTTTAGCCTCGCAGCCTTAAGTCCCGAGATTTATTAATCTGAAATAGCTCGCAGCTAATTTGGCCTAGACATTATTTCAGTTTTCAAAAATCTGGAGAATTTTTGCCCAGGAAAATTCGAATTTCGATATTTTCCGGTCACGGTACCTGTACTGCTTGAACTCAACCGATTTTCTTGTTTTCAAAAATTCTTGATTTTTTCGACACAGTACGAAATATTTCTCGATACCAGAAGCTAGAAGTATAAATTTTCTAATGAATTTAAGATTTGAAAACTTTCTGGTCAACTTTTCAATTAATTAGAATAAAATTATTTATTAAATTAAGTTAACAAACTTCAAAAATGTATAATATAAGTAACTTAATTATTAAAAGAATAATATAACTAACTTTATTATTACAAAGAATCGCTTGTGACTAATGCTTGCATACTAAACTCTACCTTACAAAAGACGCCGCTGTTACGTAGCGAGCGCGCTTCGTATAATATTTTTAGTTTTATAAAATTAGCGCAATAAGAGATATTTGTAAGTGTAAAAAATTAGGATGCGCCACCAAGCGGAATTAATTTTATTTTTTAATACGACTGGCGCTTGGTGGCGTATCCTAACCTTTTACACTTCTCACGACAAAATTAGCAACCGATGACTATTAGAGGAGCTCACATTTATTATATTTTTGTACAAAAATTTTGTACGAACTATGTAGAATCAAAATTTTATAAAATTTAAAAATAAAAGTATAAAATCTTGGTAAAAATTATATAAATTATTTTGACGTGGGAGGAAGTGACTCCCACGTAGAAATGAAATAAAGCCCGCTGAGGTTCGGTTAAATTCGATTAAATTACATTTAATTTCTTTTTACTTTCTAGCTAAAAGATAAATACAGTTTTTTGCACGAGTTGCATACTTTTACGCTCAACGACAAGACAAGTAACATAGTAGCTAAAATTAATAACAAGTACATAGTAGCTTTTCATACTTAATTTGATTAACAATAATCACATTTTGGAAGTCTCGATAAGACAAATCATTCTTTCTTAAGTATCAAAGGATTCATCAAGAGTGTTTTGAGATTTGTTGATGGTTTCACATTAACCGGATCCTTGTCGTCGCTTAATCTAATGATATCTGAAAAGGAAAAATTTATTGAAAATGTTAAAAGAAAGATAGAAGTATCAAAAAAAATTAATTGCTTACCTGCTTCGGCGATAGTATTTTTTCTTATTTATTTCCTTTAAGGAATTATCTTTGCTATCGGTGTTTTCTGGTGTTTGTGTGTCCATTTCAGAAAATTCTTTAATAAGTTTATTCTGAGTGATATAATTAAAAAGCATGAAGAAGGTCTCGAGCCTAAATTTCATACGCTTCGTGTCTCCTTTAATTTCGTCCATATACGTTGTCAACAAACAAACAAACTTCAGAAGTACGAAGAGCTGGTTTTACACAATGTATAACTTATTATAATTTTTAAATTTAGTTTTGACTGCTTTTTGCTTTAGATTTGTGTGATTGGGTTAATTTATTATGTACTGCCTTAATTTATTATGTGTAGTTTTTAAAAAATTGTTTACTACGTTCAAGAAAAAGACACCAATAGAAAAAAGTTTTGTTTCAATTTAAGAAAATCGACCTAAGGACTAAAGTAGAACTAGACGAATATTGTGCTTGAAAAGGATGGTAATTCAAAACATCGAAACATCGCACATTTAAATATTAAAAAAGCTTAACTCATGAAACATCGCTACGATACACCTATAACATTTAAAGTTGTTTTTCTCAAAATCAACTTTTTCAATCTTTCAAATGTTCCTTACGGGGCAATTTTCATTGGATCCAGCTAAAACTGTTGAACGAAGGTTGGTTATTATGTTTGTAAAAAAGTTATACATGATTTTGTCTTTCAAATAAATCTTCAGTTTTTTTATTGATAATTATATTGTTAAAAATAGAGTATTTTTTCACATTTGTAATGTTTCGCAGACTCGAAAAGGTTTTTAATTTACATTTTTGAGTATACGAACAAAAGCCTGTGTAAAGTTGTAGGTCTTGGCACTAAGTATTAAAAAAGTACAGTTTTTGGTGATATCTTAAACTTTGCCCCGTAAGAGGCATTTCGAATAAGCACCTTTTTTGATTACTTTTTAAAGTAAAACTCTTTCTTGGATTGAAATAAGCTGAAAAATTTTTTCTTTCTCTACTTTTATGTAACTAAAACATAGTTGCATTTCTGTAAATATATATTATTACGTGACTGTACACTACCCTTAAATGAGTTGGAAGAGAAGTGACCGGAGCATGTCATTAATCTACTCACTATCATGTGAGTTGAGACTACTTGGCAAAATGTTGCAACACCTACTTAAATGCAAGAGATGTGGGAGGATCTAATTCTATTATTATCAAGAATATTTGATTAATCTACCTGCTACTATTAACAAACATATGAATATTTCTTTGATTATTTTTAAGAACTCTCTACCTGTTTTTTAATTAATGTAAATAAATTGCATTGTTCCCGCTTCCTTTTTCAAATGTCTTTTAGCCTTGAAATGAAGTCCAACTTATCGTAGTTAGACGAATTTCCATATTCAGATTTTAAAAATCTATAATTGGATGGGCACGGGGCATGTAACCGAAGGGGCTTTCTCGCGGACGGCGAGCAAAGGGCTACATTTCCAGGCGAAAGAGCGAGCGCGCGAAAGAACGAGCGAGCAAAGACCGAGCGTGCGGAAAAGAGAACTAGAGAAAGAGAGAATGAGAGTGGAAGAAAGAATCAATTGAACGATGAATAATTATATATAATTATATATATATATGTTCAATCGTCATGACGATAACAACGCATGCTACTTTTTTGTAAAAAAATGAATGTGAGAAAAGTGTCAAGATTTGAAGGCGAGGCTAACGAGCTTCAAAATAATACAAAAATAAAATAATAATAATAAAAAAATAATTCAAAAAACTAAATAGTCTGTCTATACCTTTTGCGCATAAGCTCTTAAAGGAGCTACATTTTTTGGTCTTTCGAGCCGGATCTTCACGGTGAACCACAAATAAAGCTTATTTGCGTGTAAAGTATTCCAAAGTTTTTTGAAGATCGAAAATGAGAAGAGCTAGAAAAGATGCCGAACCAAATCCGGGACGACCTATTCCACGACCTCTAGGAGAACAGGCACTTGAAGATGCGTGGCCCGTTCGTCGATGACCAGAAGCGAGAAATACACCCAGAGACTTGCCACCAGCTCAACCTCTCCGTCAGCAAGCTTCCGCGGTTGCGCGCGCCCAAGCGCCGCACAGTGTGGAAAAATGGACAAAATTCCGGCCGCGACTCAATTTTTGACAGATTTGAATAAAATCAATTGCAAAATAATCGGAAGGGAATCTGTTAAACAATCCTACGGCGATATTTGTGATTTTTTTATTTCTTTCTACTGGGTCTTACTAACCCATAAACTTCAAACCCTACACCTATAAACCTCAAACCTGAAAACTCCAAACCTAAAAATAAGTTTAGGGTTTGAAGTTTATGGGTTAATATTTCGTATTTAATGTTTTATGGATGCAGCAGTCTGAGTTTGCAGTCGACCGTCTCTCTCCGACGTTCTCCAGTGGCAGCGCATTTTCAAGCGCTGAACTATTCACGCCGATCGCCCGCGCCCCTCGCAGACGAGCACGTTGAGGTGCCTCCTGCTCCTCACCGACCCAGCAATTTCGCCGTTTGCATGTCACCAACAATCAGCGAAGTTAGAAGATCGTCGACGAGCTGAAGAATATAACGTGCAGCCTTCAATCTTGCGAACTCAACTCCAACAGGCAGCGGCCGTAATTAGCTTAAGGTGGCTTCGGCGCGTGGTGCCGTATCAAGTCGGGGCCCCAGTGGGCACCTTTTTTGTTTTTGGCAATTTTTAAAATTTCAATTTTAGTGATTACCTCCGAACTACTGTAGATAGTCTTAAAAAATCCTAGTTTCGTTAAAACATGAAAAAAATTGCCATTCTTATTGCTTGTGCG
>UCOM01000515.1:0-75417 GCA_900474385.1 Ormyrus pomaceus
GAGTATACAATTAAGTTTTACCTACACATAATTCAAGCAAGTTGAGAATGGTTATTAAAGTATTAGAAGAAAAAAAATGATTGTTAGAATAATAGCTAAAGTGAATTCTGAAGTTGTTAGTGCAATCGAAAGATTGTGTTGGAAAGATTTCGCAAAACAAGAAGGAAGCTTTACTATTAGTTAGATTAATATATATTTTTTTTTATTAAACGAAAAAAATACATGTACGCGCGCGAAGCGCGCACAGGCATCACTAGTCATATCAAAAAATATAATATTGTTCAATATACATGCGAAAGATAATCCTGTGCTCGTGTGATTATCACTCACTCTTAGGCGAGAGTTATCTCCTTCACACTGATATTTTTGCTAACGTCTTTTTTTAATATTCCAATTTTATATTTATAAATAAAAACGTTGCAAGAAAAATAAAGATTAAGCATCCACTATACACGAATATTAAGTTGTTTATAAAAACTATGCGTAAAATCAATTTTCTGGTGTATCGAACAAACACAAGATTTAAAATCTAGTTTTATAAAAAATCTATCAGATTAGGAGTTTCAAAAGCTGGACTGTATTAGGTACTCTTACCGTATATAATAGTTTATATTCAAATGGAACTAATACAGAATAAAAAATATTAATCTACTTAAAAATTACTTTACAAATTATGAAACATAATGTATTTTGAGTGTTTTATACAAAAGAGCTGTTACTAAAATATAATTAATTAAACATTTTTATAATATTATCTAAGCAACTAGAGCTGATCTTAAATAGCGTGAATCTATTTAAACTGTCAAAATAAACTGATGAAAATGTAATTAATAAATGAAAGGTAGGTCTAAACAAATAGACTTCTATCACTTTAAACATATTACATACATAAAGTTTTTCTAATTTATATTGATTCTATTTATTATTTTCCCAAATATCCGGACAAATTGTTATTTTAACAATAAATTTAACAGAATCGATAATATTCAGAAAAAAAGAAATATGTGAAACAAAAGTAGTGCGTTATTGAAGCGCAAAAATTAACGGGACTCTGAAAATAATTCTTAATTTTATCATACAAATTAAACTTTCCAAAATAATCCCGCAAAGATCTCAACCTTTCCATTTATTATTCCTCAAGAAATAACACAAACGCATCGAAAAAAATTTAATTAAAAAAAGAAAAGGAAAACAGGCAACCTGCAGTGTGTACGTCGAGGAACAAGGGGCGCAAGCAACTGTCGAGCAAAGTATGCAGAGAAGGTACACACACAGAGGTGGAGTGTACAAAAGAGAGACGGCGCGAGAGCTAAGCGAGTTTGCGTCGGAAACTCGCGGTGGAGGGGAATCCCCCGCAGCGCGAGAGCTGCACGCCGAGAGCCGACCGGACAACCGATCGCGAAGGAGGCGGTGGGGGTCACGTCGAACCAGCGGTGGGGGTAGCCGCGTGAGCGGTGGGGGTTACCAGGAGGCGGGCGCGAGTTTCAATTCAACCGGGAACCGTGACTCTCGCCACATCTGGTGGGCAACCGACGTACTAGTTTGCATACATATAGATTCTTGGAGGTTCTGCTGCTCCTAATAAAATTTCGATTTGGGCAGGATCTTGAACTGTGCAGAGATTGGACAAACTTTAATGTAAATTTTGTGAAATCTTACAAAATTTCAAGTTGAATTTTAGAAAATTTTTTTCATTATTCAATGATAGTATAATCAGACATAATTATTTTATAGTTCTCATTTGAAAAATTTTTGTTCAAAGGACCAAAGTCAATCAAAGGACACAAATCAATAAATTGTAAAAAATATTTTATTTTGTATTTGAAATTGGTCCTTGTATTTTTCAACATTTGTAAGTTGCATTTGTATACTTATATTTGAATACATTGCAATTGAATTTCAATCTTATACTTCTAAGGAAATTTCGCAAAAACCAATAAAGTAAAAAACAATAAATGGCCCAAAAATTATCAAAATCAAACACAAACAGAGGCTCTACTAGAAGAAACTCGTCAAAAATGAATCGTTAATATAAAGCATTATCGCAAGTTTGCCAAATTCTCTATTTTTCCGTGCATCACGCAAGCAGAAGGGATCAGCAAGGATCGCTGCGAGAGAGAGAGAGAGAGAGAGAGAGAGAGGAAGAGAGGGAGCCGCCTCCTGCGGCTGACCTCCCCCAGCCCCCTCCGCTCCTCCAAAGCAGTTCCTCTCTCTTTCGAGCCCCTCTTTTCACTCCTGTTCGAAGGCTCGCGCCTGCCGCTGCGCCACGTACGACGTCGCACACATGCTTCGCGAGCAGCCAGCAGGCAAGAGCAACTCGTAGACCATCCAAACTTCTCAGTCGTAGCAGAACTTCCAGCGTCCGCGAGGCAATTACCCAGACCCCCAACAAGTGATAGCGGGTAGTAGAGGCAGTCGAAAAGTTATCGTTAATCTAGTCATTACCTCCCATCTTTTCCTCGCACGGTTTACATACGTGGATTCGGGGTGTCGGGCAACAGGTTTGAATTTATGGTACAATAAAGAGTACACGAGAGCGAGCGCACGTGTGTCTCCCGCTCTGTTCTCTCTCTCTTTCTCGATATTCCCTATCTGCTCGGTTTGCCAGGTTGCCGCGGCAGAGGAAGACAGACTGCGGAGAGGAGGAGCGCTAAGTGTTTAGGGTGCCCGAGAGAGAGAGACGGAGAGGAAAAGAAAGAAAAGGAATAGAGAGGCGCGCGAGCGAGGCTATCAAACTCTCATAAAACTGTCAAGCGCGACCGCCGGTCTGACTTATGCGCTCTCTTCCCCTTCTACCACTTGCGGGGAATCGGCAGCGAGGTGTCCCGTGCGGATCACTGCCGACCCGGTAATAAAACCTAACACTGTAATCACTGCTTGGGACATTCAGAGAATTATCTACTTAATTACGGCGTTAACGTCTAACCTGTTAGCGAACCTCGTAATTTATGGACTAAGTAAGCTTAGAAAAATTTATATAGAAATCTGCTTCAAGAGAAGTTATTTATTACATTATTACGTAAGCGACGACGATGAGAATTTCGAAAAATTAATTAAAAATGCAATAATTTTTTTATAAGCTGCAAACTCCTCTCGCAGCGAAGACTCGTCATTGCCGTGGAGAGATAAGTTAGCGTTTCGCCTCCATTGACGACGTCGTCGACGGGCAGAAGGAGCTCCTGCGAGATGGTGCCTCCTCGGCAAGAAGAACAAGAATAAGAGCATCATCCCACTCTTTTTCTCGCTCTCTGTCACTCTCTCTCCCACCCCGGGAAACTCGCTTCCCGAATATCTCTCCATTAGCCCCCCTGACGTGCTCTCCCCACTCCTTCCACACACGTCCGCCGACACACAGTCTTGGCGGCACACACACGCACACCCCTCTTCAGGGCTTGTCACTCGGAGCGGGCGGCAGCAACATCGGCGACGGCGAGAGAGAAGGAAAAAGAAGGAGCGAGACCGAGAGAGAGAGAGAGAGAGAGAGAGAGAGGAACGGGGTTGAAGAATCCGGCGCGCCGCCGGGAGAGACCAATCAAGGTTTGACGAACGACGGGGATTGGTCGTCGCCGCGCGGCGCGAGCGAGAGAGAGAGAACGAGAGCGAGCGAGCGAGCGAGCGAGCGAGCCGAGCTCCTGACACGCCAAGCCAGCAGCGCGCGGCACGTGACAGCTACCGCGCGGCAGCGCAGCACACGCCGGCCTCTGCCGAGGATCCGCGAGGCCTCTCAGTACGATACCACCGCCTTCCGCGCACGCATCGTCCGTCCGCGCGCTACCCGATCGCTCATACGCATCCATCGCTCTCTTGGTCCGCACCTGTGCCCTCGGTCCCTCGGGCAGTCAGTGCACGAAGCGTTCGCCAGGCAGAAGCTGGTAGCGCCGCGAATGGGGACTCCGGGCACGGCAGCCAGGACAGTTCTCTAGCCCCCGGAGCACGTGGCGACTGAACAGCAAAGTGCCGCGAGAATGCCGATCCCGCCGTCGTCCGAGTACTCGTGAGACCACGACGTCGTCTCGGCTCAGTGTCAAGTTGTTTCTCGATAAAAACTCAGCGCCTCGTCGGTGCCGACGATGACGCGCCTCTACACTTAACTCGGCAGTGAATCGAAAATAATCAGTGCTCTCTCGCGAGGAACCGCGAGAACCCAGTGCCCATCTCCTCCTCCGAACAGAACGGGACGAGACCTCGCCATGAGCTCCTACCAGTTCGTGAACTCGCTCGCGTCCTGCTACGCGAACGCCCAGGCCCAGCAGCAGGGCCCGCGGGGCACCGCCAGCTCCCCGGGCGAGCCTCTGCAGGCCGCCTCCCCGGCCGGCGCCGACTACTACAACCCGAACGCGGCCGGCACCGGCTACCCGACGCCCTGCTACTCGCCGCAGCAGCACTACCCGCAGCACCCGTACGCCACCCCGGCCGCGGGGATGCAGCACCCCGCGCCCACGGGCATGATCGACTACACGCAGCTGCAGCCCCAGCCGCGACTCAACGCCACGGCCACCTCCCAGCAGCAGCCCCAGTCGCACGGCCTGCACCAGCCGAGCCAGCACCACCAGCAGCACCTCCAGGCCCAGCAGCAGCTCCACCCGGACCCCACGAGTCCGCTGCTCCAGGCTGCGGCGGTCGCCGCCGCGGCCGCCGCGGCCGGACAGTCCGCCGCCTCGGCCTCCAGCTGCAAGTACGCCGACTCGACCTCCTCGACGAACGTCTCCTCGCCGCAGGACCTCACCACCTCGACGAACGCGAGAAACAGCCCGGCCCCGGTGCTCGGCGCCCCGGGCACCAGCAAGGCCGGGACCAGCGGACAGATGAGCTCGACCCCCGGCGGATCCTCCAGGTCCTCGGTCGCCGCCTCGGCCTCCTCGCCGCCCAGCGGAAGTGCCAGAGGCGGAGAGGGCAGCTCCACCCTGACGACAGCCTCATCGGCCTCGTCGCCCGCATCCTCGACCTCGAGTACCAGCAGTACCGGCAATAATTCGACGAATAAGGGCAACGGCAGCGGGCAGAATCCGCCGCAGATTTACCCGTGGATGAAGAGGGTTCACATTGGTCAAAGTGAGTACGACAGTTTGTTTTTTTATTAAGAATTTCGGCTAGTTACAATGAGAAAATGTTGCGCGAATCGACCGCTGCGGTGGAGCCGTAGAATTTTTAATAAAGGTTGGACTTGCTTTGAACCGACTACTTGACACAAAATTTATCTTTTTAAATAAATTTTTTATTGGTGCAAAATTTATCGGAAAAATGTAATGTTAAAGACAATAAATCATTTGAGTCAAATAATTTAAATTTACTATTTTTCTGAAGGTAGGAAAGTTAGAAAAATCGGTTCCTATACAAGTGTTAGCGGTAGAATTATATTCGAAAATGTAGGAAATAAACTTTGTGGATAATTTTTGTTGTTATCTTCTTATTGTTACTAATTATGAAAGCAATTTTTCAAGTATTTAAAGAAAATTTTTTTTACTAATGAAAGCAAAATTTACAAAAAAATTTAAGTTCTTGAAAGGATATTCTAAAATTAAATTTTATAAAAACTGAAATATTTCTTCAACTGAGGAAAAAATTCTTTGAATAAATTCATTCAATAATTGTAATTTTAAACTATCAGCTTTGCCTATCAGTGATCCAAAAACTTAGTTCTAAATTACAGTCTAGTTATTTGCCTTATCAACTAACAATTTATCTATATCAAGAACTAACGATTCTGTTTAATGAAAAATCACCATGTAAAAAATTTACATTTTAACACTTATTTTTAAATATTTAATGTACAGGAAAGAAATGTTTGTTATTAATGCGCTTATAATATTAATTTTACATTTTTAATTTAACTAGAAGAAATAACAATAAATCTTATATTATATTTTCTTGAGTATGCGTTACAAGCATTACTGCTTTGCAGACAATTTTAAACAAAAATCTTAAATTACACAGCGAAAATTCGTTCAATATTTTCAAACAATACTGCGTTCGGACCTTATAATATTAAAAAATAAATACCGCTCCTTGAAATTAACGATAACTATATGAAAACTACCAAGTATTTTAATCAAACCATAATTTCGAGCGCATAATAAACATCACAGACAGAAAAGATGCACGCCGTGGATTTCCAAGTCCGCGTTCACTCTATAATATTCGAAAGAAGCAGAAACCGTTATAAATAAACACTTAGCGCAGAAGCATCGAAATAAAAGGGCGATAAAAAAGGGTACTCCGGGCAATTTGCTCAGTCAGCACAAAAGCCTCGGCTCGGCGCGCGGTAGCAGGCCGCGCGCGCGCCTCTCTCTCTCGTCGAGTAAAAAAAGCCGAGCGCAATAAGCGGCCCATTAGCCAGATCTCCCATAGAACATTTCGGAGTCCAATGCGTCTTCCATGCATCGTGCACCGGTAGTCGTGGCAAAGGTCGAGGGACAGATAGAGAGAGAGAGCCTCCTACCCGCAGGAGAGAGAGAGAGAGAAAAAAAGCAGAGCGGTAGGCTCGCCCGCGTCCATATGTGTGTGTGGTCGACGGAGAGCTGCGCTCACAAAGAAAAGGAAGTCAGTCGCACATGTTCCCCGCGACGGGCAGAAAGAAGAACGCGCAGATATTTTTTTTTTCTCGCCCGCGAGAGATAAAGTCCGTTTCATGTGCCGCGCGTCGCACGCCGTTATTTATAAAGCCTCCGCCGCCGCCCGCCGCCGCCGCTTCGTCGCGATGTTTAAACAAAATAGTTTTCTGGACCGCGCCGCGCGCGGGGGATTAAAAAAATCTTCTGAACGAGGGAAATTAGCATACGGACCTTCGCCCCGGATAAATCAGCTCTAGTCGTCATTTCGAGAGACTATAAATATCGCTGATTAATGGCTGTTTTTGAATATCAACAACGGGCCGGGCCGTTTTATATTGGACGCGCGGCCGAGAGCGGAGCTTTCGATGCGCGCCGCCGGACTGGTTCGGCCGACTTTCGGCTCGAGAAAGCGGACGATCGGGAGGGCCGTTAATCCGATCGGGCAAGTGTTGCGAGTGCCGTACGTTTCCCGGAGCAAAGAGGCACATTGAGAGGTCAATTTTCTGAGCGGCGCCGCGAAACTGCAACGACGGATTATTGTTTTCAAAGGAATCGATGCCGCGCGGTGTGTTGTTTTAGCGTTTTAAGAACACGATGCTGATGAACGTCCTCTTATTTATTTTTATTCGCAGCGTTGCTTCAATCGGAAACCAAAATGATCGATCAGTGGTCAACTCCGCCAAGTTACTAGCAAATATAGAAATCTCATAAGTGGCAATGAAACCGTAAAGCAACACTGCATATTAAGCGGAAAACTCGTAATAACACAATAACGTTGCATCGTCGCGTAGTAATAATATGCACATATAAAATGCCAATTATTTAGAAATACACGACAATAGCGATAACGATAAGGAAAGGCCATTAAGTTAATGCGAAATTGCCGAGTGTTTGTTTCCTGCAAGCGCACTGAATTATAGTATTTACGGCGTTGAGCGATCATTTATTCCTCCGCTTTTTTTCTCTCTCTCTCTCCTCGCAATGATTCCCAGTCAATGGACGCTCCGAACGTAACAAATGACCGAAGGTGTTGATACATATTCTTCTCCCTAGAGTTTCGAACGAAAAATCCGGCGAACAATTAATTTCTCAACTTAAACATCCATTACGCAACCCGTCACATTACGATTCAAAGTCGATTCTTTAGCGCTCATTATCCGGCGGGCAAAAAGAAAAAAAAAAGAAAAAAAAATACCAGAAAGAAAAGAAGGAAGCGCGATCTCGTGAATCTGCGGCCCGAGAGCGAGAGATATCCATCATTCCCTTTCGGGCATTCCGAAAATTCCTCGATCGGCGAACTCTCTCGGGCGATTACGAGCGGTAGTTCGAGCCGGGGGACGATCCGCTTGGCGAGATTGCCGGGGAAGAAACTGGCAGAGGCCGGATCCACCTGCCCCCGCGGTTCAAAGCGCTCTGCAGATAAGAAAACGGCGAAAGAGAGCGAGAGAGGCAGAGAGAGGAGAGAGAGAAAGAGAGTCGGTCGCGCGCGTTCACATTAGTCGTCGCGTGATTTACTGCGCGGCCAGTATGATTCAGTCAGCGGGGAATTTGACGAAGAATTAATGGTATTATGATATCGTGTGTAACTCTATGTATGTGCGCCAGGCCATAAATCAGGCCGCATTGTGAGGCGGGGGGCCCTTTCCTTCGTCGTCCTCGTCGCCGCCGTCGTCGTCGTCGTCGTCGTCGCTCCTTCCTCCTCGCTCCGCCGCTCCTGCCGACTCTCTCGCTCCTCTTCCCTCCCTCTCTGTGTGCCCAGTGCACGTGTGAGCAGGGCCTCAGGATTCGGGGCCCGATGCTGCTTTGTATGCGCAGGCGCGTCCGCGGGCGCGAGCAAGCTTTTGTGTGAGATCGCGCGCCGCCGGCGGCGGCTTCCGAGGCTTGCGAGAAGCGCGAGATCTGCGGCCTCTTCGGCCACTGATTTTTACGCGCGGAATTCTCGCGTCGAGCGCTGGAATATTGCTGATGTGTGAGTCAGAGTGGACGCGCTTGATTTTACCGAGGCGAAAAATGCGTTTTTAAGCTTGTGGAAGTAGCGTAATAACGACTTTTGCAAGCGAGCAATTTTCGTGCAAAAGCAAAAGTATCCAATTAAAATAGTTGCGTAAGCATAATGTAACTTTTTTTAAGGCCTAATAACAATCATTGCAAATTAAATTATGAAATTGTGAAATTTTTAAACTACCGAAGCTCGTTATGTGATTTGGTTTTATCTTAAAACAATGAAAATTACTTCCTTCCTAAGTCATTACTTGAATTACGATTTCGCAAAAAAGCAATCCTATTAATAGGCGGTTTAATCATCCTAAGCGGGAATAATAATTGCCTCCTCCATCATAAGCTGTAGGAAACCGAAAGAATTTTCCCTCGCCGTACGCAACGATTTGTTAAAAAAAAAAAAGCCACAAAACGCTTTTTGCCCGCGCCGTACTCGCGAATTACGAAAAAGGAAAAAACCTGTAATTATTTTTAAAAGCTCCGCGAGCCATATAAAGCCATTATATTCATAATTTAACAGTAAAAAAGACACAAGCTCAGGCCCGAGAGGGAAGGGAAAAAAGCAAGATCGAAGGAGCTTACAATCAGCCGGCCCAGTCACAGAGTTGCGCGCGCGCTCAACAGCTCAATTATATCGGGGCCATTATACGTGTAATCATGCAATTACGCACGTAATCACGGCAACAACGGCGACTCGCGCGGCCTCCCCGAGCGGCGATAAAATAAAACTCTCGCCGCTCGGAATAAAAAATAGAAGCCACGTATACACACGCGATCGCGCGCAAATCGGGCAAAGCTTATACGCGGCGCGGAATCGTATCGAAAACAAACAATCGAACGATCGCCCGGTCGTTCAATTGATTTATCGGGTTTTCCGGTCGCGATACGATAGCCATTAGGAGCCGAGCAGCTCGCGGAGGCCGAGGCGTATTATAAACGCTCGCCGCCTTGGAACAACAAACGATGATTCGCGCACGCGACCCGCGCTCGGGAAACAAGAGCCGGCCGGAGGAAGATGCTTTACGAGAATAGACGACTCGCCGGGAATTTTTTTTCACTCCGGCCGAGAGGCGTCAATTGTAAGCGGCCGCTCTATTTATAGGCGAGTGCCCGCGCGCGTATAAATCAGTATCGCGCGAGCGAGAAGAGGCTCTCTCTCTCGCGAGAGAGAAAGAGAGAGAGAGAGAGAGAGAGAGGAGCTGGTTCAGAGGCCAGCCGAGATTAAGAGGTTTTCTCACAGATATCCGCTCGTTTCACGCTCTCGCGAGCGCGAGCCGGCGAGCGCTTTCAGATAGTGAAAAATGCTAATTTTCAATTTGCATCGTGCACTTTTGGCCTCGGCGCCGCCGGAGCGAGAGAACACCGCGCGCGAGAGGAACCTTCTTCGCGGCTGTACGGTTTGTTTTAAAGCGGCGCGATTGCTGCGCGAGATTTGTGTTAACGGTCACGTTTATTGAATCGCTTCGTTGGATTATTATCGATGCACGATTGAATTTTGCCGTTGTGCAAATTTGTCGATGCGCTTATCGAATTGAAGATTGGGGCGGAAAAATGAGGGACGTTAATTGATATCGAAAGTTTATCTTTTTGCGAGATAAAAATAGACCGAAATGATGTTTAAACGTTTCTCGTGCCGTAATCGCTTGTACCAACGTTGAATGAAGAAACGTCGATTGTAAAATTTAAGAAATTAGTCATCTCTATCTCAAGTATTATAAGTGGGGTATACACGCAAATCAATTTTCAAAAAAATGTATCGAAACTACTTTTAGATTCGAAAATTATAAGAAGAAACTGCTCTTCAACGATCGGTAATTGCGAGTAAATGAAGAAAATAAAGGTGCTCTCGGCAAAGGCTCTTCAATTAATATTTATTTAAAGAAAGCACGATTACTCGTACCTGTACACATACACCTCGCCTCCATAACCAGTGCTTTAAATAATTTTCGCGAGGCTCCGCTGGCGGCGGGGCGCACCGTCATTGGCCAATTCCAGCCGGTGTGCTCTGCGTGTACACACACGGCCGCCCTTCCCCCCGGAGATAATACCGCCTCGAA
Organism: Ormyrus pomaceus; assembly: GCA_900474385.1. Lineage (NCBI taxonomy): Eukaryota > Metazoa > Arthropoda > Insecta > Hymenoptera > Ormyridae > Ormyrus > Ormyrus pomaceus. Next base: position 10,607 of record UCOM01000515.1, read on the forward strand.
AAGGCGAACTTCCACCGAAGAAAGAAAGATATAATTGCGTAATTACTCGGAGCAAGAGAGAGAGAGAGAGAGAGAGAGAGAGAGCGTCGTGATTCGGGGCGCAGTTATATAGAGGGCAAATAAATAGGGAGGAGGTCGATTTTCGAGGGCCGCCTAAAGTGGACGGAGCACGAGAACGGTGGAAGGGAGACGGAGAGGTTGCGGAAGGTGCTTTTCGCCAAGGAAGCATAATTACAGGCCGATCGTTTCGCCATAAATAAAAGCCCGCGCTCTCGCTCGCCCCAGTCACGAAAGGGAGAGAAAGAGAGAGAGAGAGAGAGAGAAAGAGAGAGGTGGCGCAACGGACCCCAGGGGTGATAGTCCGCGACTTGCTCCTATTCCCAAGGCGAATATACGGGCGAAGTCTGTTGTGCGCCGGCCCTCCTTGTGTTACGGAATAAAGTAACGCGGAGGGATGCAAGGTCAGGCCGACTGGAAAATGCTGCTGCATGTGCGACCTTTTATGTACATGTGGCATCTCGCCTGGGAGAAGGAGAGGAATTAGCAATTTTTCGAGCGCTCTAATGGAGCGTAAAAAGTGCCTTTCGGGAGTTTGAGTGTCGCTTTCGGTGAGGGAAGCTGCTCGAACGGATATAATGGACCGAAAATTTGACAATTTCACACTGGCGAAGTATCTTTTTTATATTGCTTGATTATACAGTTATTTCTTTGGATAAAGCCGAAACAAAGAGCTGCAATTAATATAAATTTTTGCATTGCTTTGCAAAATGAATCATAGCCTAACGATTGCATAAATTTAATCGATTTGTTTTACTGACGGCCGTGAACAGCTTATCGAATAAAAATTTCGATATTCGCACGTGATGAATTTTGTAACAGAACTTAACTATTATCTATTTATGCTATTCGCGCTAAGTGTATACAATTCACAAGTTTCAAGAGCGATATTTAAATGTTTTTTTCTTCGCTCGGCTTTACACACACATATCGGTTTTGCATGGCCACTTAAAAAATTCTCCCCAGAACTCGTTATTCCAGAAATCCGGGATTGCGAAACGATTTCCACATTCGCGAATTAAGAAATTTTCCTCGCAAATGCTTTCAGTCCTTCAATTTCTCAGAAATTTTTCCCTTCCAGAGTTCCTACCGTCGCATTAGCTTAAAACAAGTTTAAGCCACTCGCTTAGAAAGTCAGCGCGATTAATCAAAGGTATATATATAAACTAATTGCGTTATTCAATAGAAAAATTTCCCAAGAAAAACATCGCGAGGAATATGAATAATCCTCCGTTTCTCAGAAAAACACTCTCGGCTTTCCCATTAATTCCTCGTACTTTTAGTCTCTCCTCTCGAGCCGCGACAAACAATGACATACGCGCATCGGCACCGCGATGACTGCAGCTGCGGCGCGGCTCACCCACTTTTCCACGCGACAGCAACAGGAGGGAGCCTATGGCTTATTTGTTTAAATTCGCTTCGCGAACGCGGCGTACAATGGCGCGGGCATTTTTCAGCGCGGCATACTAATAAACGCCTCTATTATCCGGCGGCTGCCGTGGCGAGCCGACGAGAAAAGAGGTACGAGGCCGCGGCGGCGGCGGAACTGGTTTCCCCCGAGAGAGAGATGCGCGCGCGCCGGCTTTTTATCTTCGCGCGCGACGTAACGCCGAGCTTCGCTAGGCGATTTCTGTCGCCGACGAGGATCGACGACGTGTTGGACGCGTTCTCGGCTAATTGTCGGTCCGAGGGAGAGAGCGTTTCATCGAGATAAGCGACGGCCTACCGCGCTTTTTTTCTCGAATTTATAAGAATTTTAAGAGCTGCCGCGCGGCCGACATTTTTTAAGCGTCGCGCGCGACGGTCGGAGAGATTTATACGCCGCAGCTCGCTTTATGGCTCTTTGGTTATGCGGTAATGAACGCGCTCTCCGGGACGGAGGAGATGTAAATGAGTAATTCTGCTGCGTTTTGAGATTCTTGAACAAATGGCGCCTGAAGTTTTATGGTTTGTAACGTTAGTTAATTAGGTTTTGTGATTTATTGCGATTCAATTGTGAAAAGAGAAACATCGGCGCAGAATTTTTTTTATTAAAATTTATAGGCTACTTATTTATAACGTTAAAAGTAAGATAAGTATTTATTATGAAGTTACTTATTTACTTTGAGAATCAGATTAAATTTGTTCAAAAAATATGTGAATTAAAAAAAAATATAGGTTTCAACCTGCTTACCAAAGTCGTACACTATAAATATTTCTTCTTTCCCAAGAATGATGAACGCTCGTTAAATTTAGACTCAAGTCATCCTTTAAATTCGATAGAATCTAAAAATTTGAAATTTTTCACCTCGGTATATATACCTATTAAATCATTTGGATACCCCTTGCGGTAATTTATTCACCTTCTAAATTATTAGGTAAAACATCGTGAATTTCATTATGGTGTAAGACCAGTTAGATCGTAACGTTATTTATGGCTTTCAATACAAAATGAAAGTACTCTTCAATCTAAATCTGAAATAAATAATTTCCCAAACCTAATAAATCACCGCAATTAATAACAAAATTATGTAAAATATATTAAAAATATACAAATTTAAAGATAGCAAAAACATCCATAAATTAAAAAACTACAGCAAAGTTTTTTAAGCTATACACAAGAAAGCAAAGTCAATAAAGTCGTAAAGGTCGATAAGTTTACTACAATAAACATTTCCTGTTCTCTCTCGCCTCGCCGCAAAACTCTCACCTCGGGCAAAAAAATCTACCGACATCCTAAACCGTCGATGATCACGCGACACCGCAAAGACTCTCTCTCTCTCTCTCTCTCCGTGCGGAAAACAGCGGCGAAGGACCGGCTCATAAATCCTCATTGCGCGCATTTGGAGCAGCAGGTATAGCCGCTAGGAGAGGTGTATTATAGGAAAAGCGCATCGCGGAGAGCACGCGGGGTCGCCTGTTGCTGTGGCGCGCGTCGCCATGGGGATCTCTCCTCTCTCTCTCTCTCTTTCTCTCTTGCTCTCCACGTGATCCTTTGCCGCCCCCTTTGGCACTGATGCGACTCGCGGAGTCCCGGAGATTTACGAGCGACTCGGCGTGTATCGGCGATCTCCGCAAAACAATAATCCTCATTGTCGTCCCCGTCTGGATGGGTTGAGAGCGGACGACTGCGCAACCTTCGCCAGATAGCGTCGCTCTGCTTTACTTTTGGCCAAGCCTTTGTCGATGATGGGCTTGACTCCGCGGGAACGGTGAAAGTTTCAAAAGGAGGAGAGAGGGAGAGAGACACTTTGCCTGCAGATAAATCAAATTTCGGGGTTTGTAAAAGGGATGTTTACCTTTGTTGGGGATCGCTGAATGCCGGGGTTTAAGTATTGCGTTGGAAAGAGGTAATTTTCTGAGATACTCGGGATCTCTGCTGCGTTGCTCAATTTTAGTAGTTTTCGAGTGGTGCGCGTTTTATTATAATCGCCGGAGAGAAAGTTATTGAGAGTTGTGATTTTGTTTTACGATCCGATTTAATGTAGTCATAAGAATTTAATTTAATACATGAAATTTCAATTTCAATTACCGTCACTCGCAAAAAAGAAAGAAAATACCATTAATTATATAGAAAATTGCGATGAGCTCTTTATGAAATTTTAGTTGCATTTATATTGTGCAGTACAAATCATGCAGAAGGTTAAGTAAATTGATCAAAAAAAGACTTTTCAAAAACTTGAGTTAACAAGGCTTATTTTATGTGATTACATATAATTGTACTAAATTATGCCAGGCCAAAGTCCACCTTAATTTTCCAAAGCATTTAACGAACGCTTTCTTTCAAATTTATGCAAACCATTTCAATTTTCTGTCCCGACTTTAATGACAGCATTTTAACAAGTCTGATTTATATTTTACGCTTTTAAATTATAAATTATCCCATCCGATAAGAATTTACAGAAAAAAAACAGTATAAATTATAAACAACTATCGATTCATATCTACTGAATATTTAAAACGTAAAGGTTATTGCAATTGAAATTGTTTGCAATGGACAAAAATAAACGAAGAAACGCATTACCACAGCGCGGTAATCTGTCAAGCAACAAAGCAATAATTAAGGCAGGCAAATAAATTTCCCATCCCCTGAAAACGCTGAGAGCCGTGAAAATTCGATTCGCGCCGCGGTGGCAAGCTAATTTTACGTAAGAAATAAAGCTCTTTCTCTCTCTCTCTCTCTCTCTCTCTCCGCATACCAAGAACGAGCGGCGCTCGTGGCAACGGGGCAGCGCGAAAAATCGCCTTTAATCCTAGAGCACGCGCCTCTTCGTCCACGTGTCAGTCCGTTCGGTGTGTGTCGGCACGCGAGCCAACGTCGCGATTAAATCGGATCTCTCGCGCGACGCTCGAAAGAGTACGGCGTGACGTAAGCGCGGAGAATCGTTGATCCCGCGTGATTTATTCAATCTTCGTGCTCGGCGGCTGGCTGCGTCGCTGCGGCTGCGACGAAGAAGACGCATCCGCGCGCGCTGGGTCAAGCCAGCAGCAGCAGCTGAGGTGCGGAGAAGAGTAACAATCGCCGGATGCTGCATAGCTGGAAACAATCGGGACCCAGCGCCGCCGCCGTGGGCCGCACTCCTCGACGACTCTTCCTTCTTTTTGCGCGCGCCGGCCGTTTCTTTTTATTTTATATAGACGACAAGCGGCCCGCCGCCGACTTTGCCGTTCATTTCTTGTCAGCTCGTTGAGCGGCGATATTTCATCCGAGTGTCATAGCGCGGCGCGGCGGCTGCGGGAGATTTCTGCCTTTTTTTTCAAAAGGCCGCGTGCGTCTGCTGCTTTTCTCTTGTGAATTGGGGGATCGTGTAGTCGTTTCGAGGAAATCAATCGCCGACAATTTTCTTGCCAGTCGGTATTTTCAGGAGACAATGAAGCAAGAGAAATTTATAAATTTATGAATGATTTATAACCATTTAGCCACTTATTGCGATACTTAATCTCTTATTGAAAAAATGTAAAACTTAATTACGCTGGAAAATTGTTACTGCCTTCGACAATAAATCCCGCTCCAGAGCCGCATTCATTGCAACACTAAACTCTAAAACGCACTTATCAATCCATCAACGTATCATACACACAACTCAACCTGTTCGCGTTCGCAGTTCATTTTCAGCAGCACCTCTCTCGCAGCCTTCTCTCCAACTCATTAAACTCCTCAGCTAGAAAAGAATAACCCATACATTAAGATAAGTGTGCCATAAATTAAATCGGCCGAAAGCCCGCACGTTAAACTCGCTCTTTCTCTCCCTCTCGCGGCTAGGCAAATCAAGGACATGCTCACACGTGCGCACACTACGCGAAAAACGCACGCGAAACGGCAACAACTTCATTCCCTGGCATCCAAGGTGGTGCGGAAAACAGCGCCGGAGAAAGAGAGCAAGCCGCGTAGGGGCGGATCGCGTTCCCCGGCGACCTCGAGAGCCATAAATAAATGCTCCGAACCGAGTGGCGCTCTCCGCCATTCGCGCGACCGGCCACGTAAGTATATTCACGCGGCTTTCCCCGCGGCCTTCCTCTCTCTCGCTCTCTCTCTCTCTCTCTCTTAACCAGGAAGAACGCCGCCGGACGATCGAGATCGACAGCGGGGCTGCGCCGGGAAAAGCCGCCGGACCACACGCCGAACGACCGTTCAGCGAAACGAGTCCTCTGCACTGTGTGTTCGTAAGATGGCTTTTCACTTTCTATCCAGCAGCCTTTTTCGCGATGCTGTCGCTCTCGCGAAGAATGGGGGTGGAGCCGAGGCTCGAGGGCTTTTCCAATTTTGAGGAATGGCGCTTCTTCGTCTTTTAGGACAGCTGAGGAGGCGTCGGGTCGTAGGTGAAAGTTTGGCTAGCTAATTTTTGCTTTCAGGCTCTGAATCAGAGGTTGTGGGACGAACTCGAGAGCTACAATGCTCGACGGGCAAGCCCCTCGGTAAATTATACATTCTTTGACAAATAATAACTTTAAAAACTGCGATTGCCAAAAGCTTTATTTTTAATCAAGATCGATGAAAGAAGTGTAGGAATAATAAGAGAAAAAAAAATCATCTGATCCCGCGTCCTTAATCAATCGAAGAAGCGAAACGCGCGATCGCAATCGCGGTATCGCGCCATCGCTCGCAGCTTACACAGCGTTGCAGTATCAAGCCCAACCCATCTGGGCAACTCCTTGAAACTTCGCCGTCTGGCCCGGGAGAAAAAGTCGTGTCGGTGTAACCGAATAAAACTCCGGAAGTTCCAGGGGGGGACCACGCACCTCCGCCTGCGGGGCGAATTAATTTTGTCCGCCGCTAAAAGCCGCGGTGCGGAGGATCTCTCGCCCTCGGCCGGGAATCGCGTGCCGGCACTTTTCACACCCACGCGAGGTCTAGTGCGCGATCGATCGTGCACTCTCTCGAAAGCGCCGAAGGCCCTTTGCCCCCCGCGCTCCGAGAGAGAGAGAGAGAGAGAGAGAGAGAGAGAGAGCTCTGGAAAATTACGCGTCCGACGAACAAATCGATGCACATACATACACGAGTACCGCGGTGCGCGCACGTGCTCCGCTTATCTCCTTCGGTCTCCTCGGCTCTCCTTTCTCTTTTGTCGTCGCCGTAGGTACGCGTATACGCATGTGCGTATATACGTGCGCTCTCTGTGGGTGATAGGCTCGCCGCGGACGCTCGAGGAGGAAATGCTTTGATTTATGGTGTTTCATTAGCACTGGTGCGTATACCTTTCACCGACGAGCGGACGGCGGCCACGGTTTTTTTTTCGGAGTTTTCTCGGCTGTAATTGACTGTGGACAAAGGGAAATATTTTAAATCGTAATGAAGATTGATATTTTTTTTCGGTGCGCGCGAGGGGAATTAATCGCGGATCAATTTGCGATTGATTAGATATAATAAAGCGCTCGAAGTAGACGGATGAAAGTATGCGCGCGCGAGAAGATAATTAAATGCAGCTCTTTTTATGGAGATTTGGTTTAATTTCGAGGTGTAACGAGCGCGTTAATGTATTTCCATCCGAGTGACAGGTGGCGACTATAAATAATTGAACACAATGCCGCGTCAAGCAGAAACTATATTTACAAGCCCCATGCATTCACGGCATAACTGAAATAGCCGCACTATTGTTAATTGACCCATTTACGCTTCTGGAAGGCGCAATAATTCAGAAAATGAGCAATCAATTACCTCTATCCGCGCAGATAAAAAGAGACTTTATATCGAGGAAAACACCCGCGCAACCTCCCACCCGGTTAGAAAGCAGTATACGCGCTGGCCGAGGTCCCCGAGTCCCGATCGAATGCAGAGAGAAAGAGAAACTCTCCGCTGGTCGGTCGCGCACACACGATTCGCAGCTGACTGCGTATTGTTCCCGCTAGGAAGGTAAGTCATTAATTTTGCCGCTCTCGCCCAGCCGTACACACAGCACGCGCACGTGGTTACAGTATACTTACTCCGCCGACTCCGATTGATCGTCCCGAGAGTTTTGTCCCTCGATTCCTTATCGGGGGGGCTTATCGGGACAGCACACTACACCGCGAGTCCGAGCAAAATATCTCGCGACAGCTGGTTCTCGCCGCGAGCGGCGCATCGCCGCGTTACCGATTCCCTTGCCAGAACGCATACCGCTAATGCGCCGAGCGCTCGCTTCAGTTATGCTGATTTATTTCGGCCGAGTTCGAGAGATGTGTACGCACACTGCGCGAGTACGCGCGCTTGAGCTCATTTTCTCGAGTCCTTGGAGGAGACCGGTGGACGGCGGGCTTGCTTTATTTGTGCCGCTGTTGTCGGAGCTGCCTAATGGGATTGATGATTGAGATGTGTTTAATGCAGAAGGTGACGTCGTTTTTAGCGGATATAATAAAAGCGAAATACTGGCGTTTCGCGAGTGACGAACCAGCGAAAGATAAAGCGTCGCTGCAGGCGAAGAATGGCAAAAGCGCGTTCGAACGAGCCTCGGAGAAACAGAAAGAAAAGGCGCTCCTAATCCACAAAGGCTTTTAATAGCTATAAACGCGCAGTCGCCCGCTATCGTTAAGAAACAATTAATAACCCCCGGGCCGGGCCGCGAGTCGATATGCACCGAGAGAGAGAGCCCCGTATGAAACCGGACAAAGCGTTACACGCGCAGCCGATGCTCCGGCGATCGTTGTTGGCCGCTCGCGCGTATTATACCTCGGTGGACGGTAATGCATTCTAAGATTGTTGGTGGTTGGTTGCTTGCGCGCGCGCACGCGCGTCTCGCGGCCGTCGAGTGATGGATGGAGACACGGGGCATCTATCCCCATTCCCTCTTCGATGCCGAGAGCGAGAGAGGAGCCATTCCATTGTCGTCCTCGCTCTCTCTCTCTCCTCCTTCTTTTTGCTTCCGCGCATTTTGCTTTCCGAGGGACTTCTTTTTCGAGGCGGCTGTCTCGCGGAGGAGAGCTGCGAAGGCCCCCCCGCCCCCCTCCTCCCTCCGCGGCAGCGGCTTTATATGGGCCGGATTTTTTGCGCATATGAAATGTCACTTGTAAAACAAAGGCAGCTCTTACTCGGGACCGGGGCAGCTTCTTATGTAGATCCGGACGGCGCGCGGCCGTCTTTTTCTCGAATTTCAAGTAAACCGCCCCGAGATCGGACGAGCCCGCCGCGGCCTTTTTCTATATATCGACGAGTGTCCGCGTAAAAACACGCGTATACCGAGGAATGAAAGGAATACAGCGCCGGTTTATCAACCGAAAGGAAAACACACGCGGCTCTCCGAAAATACCTCCGGCCCGAGGCGCGGGGCCCAGGGAGGGGAAAACGAGCGCGCGACAGATTTTTCGAATAATTCAATTTATTATCCCCCAAACAACGGGCAGGTCTCTGCACTGCATTAAAAACTCTCCGCAGGCAGTGAGTGCCGCGCGGCGAAAAGAAAAATCCATTAAAGCATCTTTCACGTGCATCTCTTTTGTGTCTCCTCTCCCTCCTCTACTGCTCGGACAGTTATAAATAGATTCAAAAATTATAGCTTTTCAATTTGAATGCCGCGAAGCAGCAGCGGCGCGAGGCGGCGGCGGCGGCGGGGGCGAATGCGCCGAGAGCGAGGGGATACCTCTCTTAGCGAGCTTTTATACATTCGCGTGCGGCCGGGATCATTTGTTATCTCGCGCCGCTCCTCGGTTTTCGAGCGCTGCTCCTTTTTGCTCCCCCTCGGAGAGAGAGCCGCGATGCGAATGTGGGTTTGTTTTGGGGACGGTTTAAACGCCCGTAATCCTCTGTAGAACCGGAATCAATTAACGCCGAGGAGAGCGCGCGTGTCCTTTCTTCCCGCGGTGTAAATGGGGATATTGTCAATTGTCGGCGCTTCTGTTTTTCCGCTCAATGCGAGAGCTTAAAATATTATATCCCGGCTGAATATTCAAGTGTCGCCGTGTCAGCGCGTACAAGGGGGAAGTATATCGTTTTAAGCTCTCGGCACTGATTATCCAATGGCAATTTATCAGTGATTTCGAATTCTTTACCCAGAACTTAATCATTATCCGCTCGATTACAAGCCGAGCAAGCTATTACATAGAAATTACCCGGACTTCGCAATTACCGCCACGATCAAGCGAGATTGCGGCGGGCTTTTTGCTTACTCTATTTATTCTCTAAAATTACCCGCAGCGCTCTGGCAGAGCCGAGCGAAAAAACGCGGCTCGTTGTATAATAATATTCGCGCGATCCCGCGGCCGGCCTAAGAATATCCCCCCTGTTTACGCGTTCCAAATAATATATCGGCTTGGAAAAATCTGTCGGCTTTCGTAACAGGTGTGGAGCGCGCGGGGCTTGGATTCGGGCGCATCGGCATCGACGCCGTGCAGTTTCCGCGAGCCGCGAGTCGCGCGGAATGTCGACAGGTCGTTGATATTGCGCGCGAGAGTAAGAGAGAGAGAGAGAGAGTGAGTTAGTCGCGGGGCCGAGAGGATCTTTGGCCCGCATCGAAAACAGCTGCGCCGCCGGAGAACTATCACAAATCAAAGCGCGCAAAGCTGAATGACGCAAAACACGCCTAGGTAAATTTAAATTGCCCGTGGACTAAGCACCGCGCGGACGCGACGTTTTGGCCCTCTCTCCTCTCCCTCTCTCTCTCCGCTTAGCTCTCGCTTTAGAAGTTTCTGCTTTGTGTCCGCGGCTTCCTTTTCTCGGGTTTAGCATATTTTCGGCGATTGGATTGTAATTAACGTTTTATAAATAACGAATTCCGTGGGATAAATGTGGATGTGGTGCTTGGATTAAATTTTGTGTGCATTATCTTCAGCTGGGCAATCTTTCAACGCTAAAGAATTTTCAAATAGTGCTTGTATATTGTTAGTTAAGGTTACTACTACTCTTTTCGAAGCGGCATTTTAATTTAACAATCGCCAAAAGAAAAGAAGACAAACAATCCATTACTAATTAGAAAAAGCGTCCTTGGATTTCCTCTTTAAACTTCTTTCATTTACAAAAGAAATCGCGCTTCCTTTGTCTCGTCTCCGCGTCTCCTTATCTCCGCGGCGAGTCTTCTTGCTTGACTCGCAAATCTCTGGCCGCGGGCCAGGAAGTCGCGTTACCGTCGACCGCTGCATTATCGTTTTGTCGCACGATCCGCCGGGGAAAGGGGGAGATTTCGCAAATCCGTTGTCACGTGCGCATAAATCCAGTCGAGCGAGCTCGCGAGCTTTTTTTCTTCGTCTTTCGTCCGGTCACCGGGCATCCCGCGAAATCAAGCTCTATGTTTATATACTGCGAATGACGACGCTCGAAATTTCTTTTTGACTGCAAAGACGCGTCAAAGCTCTCTTTTCTGTTTTTGACGTTTTTTTAATTTTTTTCTATACTTTTCTCTTCGCGTTTGCTTTATTGTTCATTTAAATAGGCCATTTTCATTTCTGTTTTAAAACGCAAACGAAAACTGTTGGATGAAAGGATACCGTTTTATTATGGTTCGTTTACTCTTTTGGGAAGTAAGTTGTTAGAAATTTATCTCTTTAGCACGATAATAAAATTACGAAATTGCGAGACTTTCTAGCGATCAGTTTAAAGCAACCTCTTATAAGATAATATATTTTATATGATAGCTTACTCACGATCTAATACACGATAGAGTACTGCTGCATGTGCTTTGCAAAAAGATAGCGATCTAAAAGGAGAGTAAGTATAAAAGTCTTTGAAAATAATTTGCGATAAGTTATGGGAGAGGATTATAAAAAAATATTAACAAATAACAAAAGATAATTTCTCACTCCAACATTTTCTAAGACTTTGAAGTTTTTGCAGTGTGGCTTTAAAATTTTTATAAGCCGAAACAATCTATTACTCCGCAGACAACCACTATTATTTTACTTTTGTAGAAATCAAGATCTAATACGTAATCAGCAATTACTTAAAGCTTATAGATAGTGGGCATTTCTTGAATTATTTAAAGAATAAACTTTGTTGTTTGAAGATTCATTATGGAATTGTGCATTGATTAATACTTAAAAAAATTAAAGTCAATATTTTTTCTCAATCTTTGCCAGGCCTTTAAGCACTAACTTATTCAATTAAGCGTAAAGCCAAAAAAAGACAACAGCCGAAAGCAAGCGATAAATATTACACTCAAGAAATCAGTTCAGAAGCAGAGCAGCAGGCAGCGAGCATTCAAGAACTCTCTCTCTCTCTTCCCTCTTCTCTGCGCCGTACGAAATGACCCGCGATTGGTTGCGGCCGCGCGCGGAGATGGAGAGAGTCGATAAAGGTCCGCTCCTTCTCTCTCTCTCTCTCTCTCTCTCTCTCTCTCTCTCTCTGTCTCGCTGCGGCCGCGTATCAGATAACTCGACTCAGATACGTGCCAGAGGTTATAAGGGGACTGCCTCTCTATACGTACTGGCATGCGTTTTTCGCCCGCTCTCACACACCCACGTGCACAGGCCTGCATGCCGCGCCGCGCCGCGAATTGTACGAGTCGAACGAGAGCTCTGAAATTGTTGTTGGCCGAACCGCGGCGCAGCCTTGCATTAGAGAGCGAGATGCGGAGCGCGCGATTAACAATTGTTAAATTTATTCGGTTTTTATCGCGGGTATCGAGAATAAAGGGTTTGATTCATTAACAGATAGTTAAAATTTAAATTAATCCTTAATTGAATAATAAATCTTGGACATTTAAACAGATATTATGGATCAATTAATCATTCCTTTTCATTATTGAATCTGTATAGCATATAGTACACTTTTTATTCCGAGACAAGCGGAAAGCTCGCTTACAGCTTATCCACAGTGACATTTAAAAACCTAATATTAGAGTTTTTTAGTGAAATTCGTCACCATAGGCACAACACGTGATCGACAATGGCCGGAATAACGTCAACGGCAATCGCGCGAGACGATAAAGTTTTTTTTTTGAATCTGCCGACGGCGCTTAAAAATAGAGAAAGCCCGGCTAAAGTCGCCTATTAACAGCGCTCAATAGATCCGACGAGCGGATAAGAGATTCCCGCGCTTGAAAATGCGCGGCATCTGTCGCAACGATGTCAGAGGAAACGAAAGACAGAGCGCGACGCGGAGAGAGAAAAAAAACGGAGCGCGGACCAAGACTCTGCAGTATTTTTTATAGCTCGAGTTGAGAGGTCAAACTGCCGTACTCGCCTTTAAATAATATTTTTTGCTTACCAGCCACAGTCGGAGCATTGATTAAATATGATGAAAAAATTTATAATTTATTTAGCGCATTGAAAATATGAATTATTTTCTACGATTATCGTAGTATTTTGCGCGATAGGTCAAGGCTAAACTATTTTAACTCGGCTGTTCCGGCCAAGAGAGATTTGCATATCTCGTCGCAGCGGGCTAAATTTTCCCGAATTTCTCAAGCTCTCGTCGCAGGGAATTTCGACAGCGAGCGAGCGGAGCGCCTTTTTTAAAAGCGTCCAAAAAACAAAACGGCGATCCGCTGCAAAACAGCCGCGATATATATAGCGTTTTACAAGTCGCCGGCTCGTTCTCTCAATTTCCATCTCTTTCGAAGGCTGCTAGTCGAGCTCATAGTCTTAAGCGCAGGGCCATGTCGCCGTGTCAAAGGCACATCGTCGCGCGCGAGCGTCAGGCGCAACTCTTTTCTCCCGCTGATGTCCCCCTTTACTCTTAATAGAAACGAAACGCCGCTCTCTCTCTCTCTCTCTCTCGCCCTCTAGTCCCGTGTATTTCGCATCGCTCGGTTCCCTGTACCAAACTTGTCACTGCCGCGGCGTACCGACTGCCGCGCGGCTCTTTGACTGACGCGTGACCGGGATAACCTCCGGAGAAACAGAGAGGAGAATTTTCTCTTCTTCACGGACTGAATATGTCCGATCGATTTCGCTCTTCTTTTACGAGCGGCGAAAGAGAGAGGAGGCTTATTTTTACCTGACGTTTATTCTGTAATGTAGCTCTCTTATTTTCGGAGAGTTGCCGCTGCCGCTGCTGCTGCCGCTGCTGCCTGTTTTTTGAGTTTTATTATTCTACGCTGTTCTTGTTTTTAGTCGATCGAGGAGAGATTCGAGGAGGCTGAGAAAATACGGGTTTTTTTTTCAAATTGAGTTTCCTCGTTCTATCGTTGGATTTGGATTAAGTAATTTATAACGGTTCTGGTTTCAAAGCAGTATATTTTTTAATGAAAAATAAAACAAACTAAAATCTAAGAAATAATAAATTTTGACTATTCCCCTCGATAAATCAATTGTATCGTTTGGAAAACGCAACGATTCGCAATAGAATCAAATATAAAGCAACTATAAATAAAGTTTACCACTAGGCTATTGCAATAAAGTATTTAAAGAATCATTTAGAAACGCTTACGTCTACACGGCAAAACACTTAATTTCAAGTGACCATTAAACCTAAACAATAACCAAAGCATCATCAATCAAGCCCGTTAAAAGCAAACTTTCATCGTTCAACTCAACTAGCGCAAATAAAAGCGCGCCGATCCTCCGCGCGGAGCCAAGCAAATATGCAGCAAAAAGTATCAAAAATAGACACCGCACGGCTCTCTCGTGTATATGCGCATGCCGAGTAGCCGCGGCGGGCGCAGAAAGGAGCGCTTGTTAGAAGTCACGCTGCCGAGGAGACGAGCTCTTCCGGTGCCGGGATATTCGATAATCGCGCGCTTCGCGGTATCCCGAACTTTTAAGTGGTAGGCGGCCAAGTGGTGCGGCGGCGGCGGCTGTGCGCCGCGTCGCGCATCGCCGGCGCTCTCCATTTATCACCCCGCGGGCTCTCGAGCGCTGCGAGCGCGCGCAGAAAATGTCTGCTTTAGCCAAATATCCGACGGAGCCGCGGAGATCCTTGTTCCGCAGATTAAAAATGAAGTGCTGAGCCGCGCGCGGCTTCCTTTTTTTCGCTTTCGTTATTGTGTGGTCGAGGAATGCTATAAACAACTACGAACAAGGGACAATAGAGCCTGGTCAAATTTTACTCCGTGACGGGGAGATATACGTCGGAGGAGTTTAGCGGGAATATTTTTGGGGAGGAGGTAGAGTTTAGGAAGGTTTCGGCAGCAGCAGCGCGAGACTTAAAAGCTGTTTGATAAATTGCAAATCTTGAAAAAAAAAGATGAGAGGGTATCAGATTGATAATAGAGGGGTATATATTTGTCTAAAGGTTGTTGATGCTTTGGGATCAGAGCTGTGATGAATGAACGGGAAGCTAAAAATACACATTTCTTGACAGAAACAAGTATCTTAAATTTGAAAATTCAAAACAAAAGTCTGCTAGTTTTTATTAATGACTTGATAAATTAGCCGCACTTTAGCGCGGTTTTAAAGTAGGTAAAAAATTCGAAACTTTCTTAAATTAACATAGAACATTTCAACTGCTATTGTTTTGTATACTCATTGTCTCAGAAACGGCAATGAAATGTTTAATCATTACAGCGCGGATAACATTCAATTTAACCATCAAGTTTTCATTAAACAATCGAAAAGCAGGAGAGAGATAACAAAAGGAAACGAAAATAATCGATCCCCAGCCGGTCGCTCGAACGATCCGTTAGTTTAGACTCGCGGTAGGTGCAGCGACGTCTCTGAAACACAGGAGACAATTAATCACCGCAGGATCGTGAATCGTCCGAGGGGGGACTGCCGAGGCTGCCGAAAAAGGCGCCGACCCCCGATAGTTTGATAGATAATCGGATATCGCCGAAGATAGAACTCTATCTCGGCGTGTAATTTGCTCTAGTATCTTGCATCGCTTTCTTTTTTTTTTTTTTTTTTTGTTTCTCTCTTTTTACTTGCGTTCCGTTTTCCCTTTCTCCCGAGAGCCAAATCAAATAAACGCCATCCTTGAATAATGCGCATTGCGATAAAGCCAACAGATTACCAAAGCGAAACTTTTTAACTTTTAAAGTCTTTATTTACATTGAATTTAAATGCCGAGACCTTAAACTGCACCTTCAAGATATTTATTCAAGCTTTAGCTTTGAGAAACACACAACTTCGATATTTACTGTTACAATTCGTTCTCTTAAAAATCGCGGCACGTCGGCTTTAATTAGCAACGAAAAAAAAAACACTTAGTCGCCGAAAAAATAAAATCGGAAAAGGAAATAAAAAAAAAAAAAAAAGAAGGGAAAGCTGCTGACACGAATCCAAAGTATACGCACTCGAGGGTGGAAAAATTGAGCGCACACGTGGCTTGGTGCGCACTCGGCAAATCGTCGCCGGTCCAGACAGGCGGGGGAACTATTTATTAAAAAGTCCCCGCGTCGGTAGCGACGTGGTACATCGGGAGGAAAGCGATAACGCCGTCGAGGTCGAGTCATTAAGCCGGCGTTCGCTCGGCGTGTATACGCGCCTTCGTGTGTGCGAGCCGTCGAGCGTAAGCATGGAGGTATCTATCTGTAACGGACGCCTCCTTCTATTATGTGCCTCAAGATGTACTCGGTTTTTTAAACTTTATTTTACTCCTCCTCCTCCTCCTTTTCCTGGCTTTGCCTCTCACTTTGTTTTCTGATCTCTTCGTGTTTCTTTCTTTCCGGTTTATTTTTCGAAGGTTTCTTTTAATATCTTTGCATCGCGAGCCATTGTTACAAACTAATAATACAGTAAACTTTAATCTACTTTGAAATAAGAATATCTTTCCGATTTATTTTTTAAAGATTTCTTTTAATATCTGGCTATCGCGAGCCATTGTTACAAACTAATAGCACAGCTTTAAAATTGTAATAAAATAATCTAAATATAATTTTATTGAAACAAATTGTATTGAAAAATTTTTTTTTTATTTTTATCTTTTTATTATGAATTATAATTGTTGAGAGTTTGGAGAATTCTCATTTACCAAATTTGACCCAAATGTAGATAAACTTTGGCGCCAAAGAAGGTTAAAACTGTTGCGGAAGGCAATTTTCTTTTTTATACGCCATCAGGCGATGAATAAAACACAGACAAGCAAGATCTTATGTTTTTTGCATTATTATGTTCTTTTCCTCTTGCATTGACTCAGAATGCTCATCTCATTTTATCATTGCAGCCCATCGCGATTTTCCTCTCCGTGTTTACAAAATTATAGAACATCCTGTTTACAACAAAAGTTCAAGATCGAGAAGTAAAACTCCTCCCTCCGACTTGACTCCCCGGCGAGGTCCATCTCCCGCCGTCTTTCCTCTTCGTTTTTTAACACATCCTTACATCCCCCTCTCCTTTATAATTTCTCTCATAATTCTCCCCTCCCGACGAGAGTCTCGTTTCTCTCTTTGTTTTTCCGACTCGCCTCTTCCCTCTTTCTCTCTCTCTGCGCCTTGAGCGGAGAGCTCTTTCTTGCTCGGCTGCGAGAGCGCGCGCGCCTTGCTTTGCGCCGACTATTAATAGTGCATTCATTATTGCTGTAAATGAGCCGCCTCTTTAATATCCGCATGCGCCTGCAACTCTCACCCACACGGAGCTTTAGCGAGCACGCGAGAGAGATGTACGGCCGGTCGGAGAGGCAACAGAGAGGAGGTTGTGTGAACGTCGGCTCCGATGAATTCGCATTCGCCATTTTTTTATTCTCCCCGGCAACTTTTTCGCCTTGAGCTTCACTCTCTCTCTCTCTCTCTTTCTGCGTTTTGTACTTGTTTCTGGTGCGATTGTTTTGCGCGATTGTGCGACCGATAAGTTTTATTCGTTGCTGAAACTCCTCTGAACAGAGACTCCGTTATGTCGGCTTTTTTTAGCGCGCAAAGAAAATTCTGGACTTGGATTTTCTGCGATTAGCGGGGAAGCGAAGAGGAGATTATTAAAATGCAAATTAATGAGCGCAAATGAGCTGAAGGAAATTGATTATATTAATTGAAAAAAATTCCTTATGAATAATGGCTTTTGCAGGAAATTTATTTTTGCAGAAAGCATCCAAGTATACTGATGGCTATAACACTAATCGTCTGTACCTATATAATTTATGATGCAGAAACAGTTTATAATAATTATTTTCATCAAAGGCGCTTTCAAGAAAATCTATATACACGTACTTTATAACCGAAAATGCTTAGTATTCAAAAAAGAAAGAAAATTTTTGAGAATAAAAGTTAACAGTTTATCCTTAAAGGAAAATAATAAAACATTTATGTAGGTCAAACGAGAGCTTATCAAGTCCTCTTCCAAGATTATAAATATTTATTTACTTTATCGCTGAATGCATTATCCCGTGCAATTTTACATAACGCTTTTTCTGCCGCACATTCGTCACTTACGATAAGCCTCGAACGTCGAAGCTCCTCCTAAAATATTTATGAAATCATATCAGAAGGAAAAGCAGTAAGCAGCAGCAGCTTCTGCGCTCTCTTGGCGCGAAGCAGGACTGGCCGGCGGGCCGCGCAAAATAACACTTTTGAATGAGTCAACGAGGTTAAACCGGCAATTTGCGGCGGAATTGAGATGCGCATAATAAAGGCGAAACAGCGCGTGGCAAAAGTCGCGTCGGCGGCGCGCGCGCCGAGACTTACGTGCGCGTTACAAAGAAAGGCGTCGCCGATAAGATCGGCCGCGACGGCCAATATAAACCTCGATAAATCGGCGCTGAAACGACGCGTCTCGGCTCAAAAGCTCTCCTCCAGATTTATCACCGACTGCGCGTCGGGGCTCAATGAGGGAATTGCGCGTCGTCGAAATTAATTGGATCGGTACTGCGCGCGGTCACGCCTCGGTTATCGCCATAACGCTTAATAGTAGCGCCCGCGCGCGCAGTCGTAATAATAGCGGCGCAAAATTATTTACGGGCCGCGAGTGCTGCGAAGGGGGTGAGCCGAACGGGGGGGGGGGGGGCCGGAAGATCGCGGAATTAAGCACGACTCGTTGAAATAATTAACGAGCTCGTCACGCGCACGCGACGACCGAAGACCGCGACTCTCGCCCCGCAAGCGCCTTTTATATTTATTGCTTACCGGCCCGGCCACACCTGCGACACACACCGTATAAATACCGAGGTCTCCCGAGAGGTGAAAATCGGAAGTGGATCGATAATGGAAATTTCGGCGGCGGTGCCTGGCGGCTTTTGTCACCGGGGGCGCCTCTCCTTCGGCGCCTCCGATAATCGACGGCTGAATGCGGCTGATTAATTCGGCTCGATAAGACCCTGGGCTGGGGGGGCGGTAATTGCATTTTGCTGCACGCGCTCTCGATTCGCGGCGGGTTTATTTGTTATTTGAAAATTCATTAATCTCCGTGATAAAATTAGCGGAGCGCGGCGTTGATCCTTGGCTAGGACGGGTTTTTGCCTCCTCAAAAGTAAATGCGCGGCTCGCGGCGCGGTGCGCGATCGCGTATGAAATGTGCGATTAAAATTAATGGCGCGATATTGAATGCCGAGTGATTAATGGGCCAATTTATTTAATTGCGAAGCAATGCCAGTGTTTATTCTAAAAAAAAGGGCCCGCGCGAAATGAAATTAAAACGGCGCGCGGCGACGCTTTTTTTTCCATTGAGATCGCTCGGATTAAACGTTATTGATAGATGATTAATAGAACGAGCCGTGGCTGGAAATTGGAAATTACTTTAATCAACATGTGTCGGGAATTCGCCATTTATAACGTTTATTGTGCTTTGCGTTAATAATGATCTGCGCTGAAAAGCCTAATGAGCAACCAAATGTGAAATATATAAAGTCTAATAATTAATGACTTTCTTTCTAGAGATAAAGTGTCTATCAACACGAGCGGATAAACTTACATTATCGGTCTTTGCGAAGCTCTTAAAATTGAAATGATTATTGAATGAAAAATCTTTAGTTTATAAAGAGATCGAAGGATCGTACTAACTCGTTGAATTTTGCAATTGCAGGCACGGTGAACGCGAACGGCGAGACGAAGCGCCAGAGGACCTCCTACACCAGGTACCAGACGCTCGAGCTGGAGAAGGAGTTCCACTTCAACCGCTACCTGACCAGGCGACGCCGCATCGAGATCGCGCACGCGCTCTGCCTGACCGAGCGGCAGATCAAGATCTGGTTCCAGAATCGGCGCATGAAGTGGAAGAAGGAGCACAAGATGGCGAGCATGAACATCGTACCGTACCACATGTCGCCCTACGGGCATCCCTACCAGTTCGCCCCGCACCCGGGCCAGTTCGCGCACTTGGCCACATAGGACGAGTTCTCGCCCGCCGAGCTCGGAGCTCACGCCGTCCGGTTCCCCGGCATGTACGGCGAGCAGAACTTCTAAGCTGCTCTTTTCTGCGACTGAGGCTTTCTCTCCCTGGGATCGTCCGCGCGTCTCTTGGATCGCTTTGAAATCGAGCCCCTCTGGCGATCGCCCTGCAGCTCTCTTCTTTTTGGAATTCCTCTCCGATATTTTGCGCGGCACCGGTTTTATGCGCGCACTCTCCGACGATCTAATTCTTCAAATTGTTATTTCAAAAGTTTGAGATCCCACCGCCGATAAGCTTCGAAACTTTGGGACATGTAATTTGTCAGCGCGGCTCGCATAAATATTGTTTAAAAAAAAATAAGAAAGCTGCAATTTGAAAAGCCCGGCGAGACGAGAGGGGAGGGGAATAATTTCAAAGTGCTCCTCGTGGACGAGCGGAGCGCAACGCCCCTTTAAAAAACGAAGCCGACGAGCAAAGAAGATCGGGAGGGAAGCGACGCGCTCCGGTTTTCGAATCGCGCGATCCAAAGTCGAAGGGAGTTAAAGCCAAAGTTTCTGCCTGCCGTGCCGGAAAATGAAAACAAAAAAGGCCACACGATAGACTGGACGCGCTCCGAGAGACTCTCCCGGCGCAGCATGCGCGCGCAACGCTCGTAAATTATATACGGTATACGGCGGAATAAAACAAACGCCTATACGGGGCGCCTCTCGGCGAATGGGAACGCGAGAGATCGCCGTTCGCCGGAGGTTCGCGAGCGCGCGCATCGCCGCAGAGAGAGTCCGCCTCAGCGGGCGAGGATGACCGAAACTCTAGTGATTAAGCGTATTAGCCAAGTTTTAAGGAATTAAATTAAAGCCGGCCAAGCCGAGAGCGGACTGTGTCGTTTTTCGTTTTTAGCATGAGGAGCAGGTTGCCCGAACTATAATATTCCGCTCCGCTGGGACGCGAAGGATGCAAACCGCTCTCGGCGCGGCCGAAGATTCGCTGTTTTAGCGCTCGCACTGTTCATAATGCGTCGTTGGACGCAAAGCGCAGATTGTAATTTCGGAAGCGTGCGACACACTGTAGCGAGTGCGCGAGGGGCAGTTTTGTGTACACGAAAATTTGTGAGGAAAATGTTCGCAATAGGTTTTTATCTCTAAATTTTTTTGGAGACTCAACGGTACGGAAAGTTCGGAGGATTTTAAATTATGCAAAATTAAAAAAAATAATGTATTCGCCAGTGTTTTTTCGATCCTAAAAAATTTAGAGAAATCGATATGCTAATTTTTTCAAACTACTTTTCGTCGCCTCTTTTTTATTGTATTATTTGTTCGAGTACTTACGAGTTTTTCATTGCCTCTCTCTGCCCCTTTTTTTCAATTTTCTATCTCGTTCTTTTTTTTTGTCTTTCTCTTCTATTCTCACCCTTCGTGATACCATTATTTTCATCGGCCTCCTCCACTCATCTTTTCTCCCCACTCTTTTTCCCCGAAGTCTGAAGTCGAGAGTCGATAGATGTTATCGCATAGATAAATAATGAAGAGGATTTATAAATATTATATTATGTATAGAAGAATAAAAATATGCGAGGGGAGGAAACGATAACAATGCAATATCTCGATTTATATACATAGGGAAACGTAGTTTCTACCTGCACGATATTATTCTTATTCTTTGCGTAAAATAGGTCGTAAGGTGCCTGCTAATGCTCAAAGTGTTTTCGGCAATTGATATATTGTTTTTTTTTTTTTTTTTTTTGCGAATGGACGAATCTAGGAGTTCGCGTTCAGCTGTACCGGTTGTCGATTCTCCTTAATTTCTCTCTCCTTTCGGCTGTAGCGAAGCAAGAGTTTGAAAATTGTACTGTTTCAATGTTATTTACGATTAAAGTATTTATATTATGAATTCGTCGTCGTTTGAAATTGGTGTAATGTATAAACAAAAAAATATGATTCTGTTCTGCACTCGACAAGTTAATTAGGACTGATGTGTATTATATCCTACTTGTACGCTCTGTAGCAGCGCGCCTATCTCTTTCGCTCGACGAGCCTAGAAACTAGCGTAAACGCCCGTGCTGGTACCTTCTTTTTTTTCGTATGATGTATATATATATACGTGTATGTAGGTATGGACTGGTCAAGAGCTAACCGGCAATTTCTGCGCTAATGACAGTAGCCCCGGCAGCTGAGAGAGGCACACGCGCGCCTACGCTCTCCTTCTCTCTTCACGCGCGTTTTTAATCGTTTCTGTATAAGCATTCGTGCTCCCCCTTCGTCGGGCTTTCCCGCCTTCCAGGCTATCTTTTCATCTTTCTTGCGTCATATACTTTGTACCTACGGATACATGGGTCTGTTTTCCCTTTGTCTTTCCGAGCAAACAGTTGGCTACCCCCAAATGTTTCTCCGAGGAGCAGTAACGTTGTTCCTAAAAGCAATGCGTAGGTAGATGGTTAGCCCAGTTTTAGGTGTCTCGAGCCCTGCTCACAGATGCTCCGCACATGCGCCCGTAACAAACGTGAAAACTCTGTGTTTTAACGAGCGTGCGAGAAACCGTGAGATTAAAAATTGCCCATAGTAAAGGAAAGCGTACTTCTTGTAATAACTTATTTTCCGACTCTTAATTTAACAACGATTTTGAATTTCAAAGCGATATCGCTTGAATTTATAGCCGTACAAGTAAGTTTAATTAATTAAGTTACCGGCCGGAGCAGGGCTCGGGAGCACAGAAAAAAAGGCGAAGCTAAAGGTGTCTCGGTCGGCGCACACCCGTACGCATACACTCGCGTATGCGAATAATTACACTGTACCTAACGCAGGCCGCTCGCGAGCGCAGAAAAAAAGCAAGTTTTACTTGAGGCTCGAGGGTCTCGCGAGCGTACAGGTGTGCGTGTGGCGAAGCTGAGCGATCGCACCGAGGCGCTACACGGACGAGTACTAATAAAAAAAAAAAAAATATTAGTAATAACGTTGTTTGGGTATGTTGTAAAATGCATATGTGATATAGCGCGTCTCGCTCTCTGCGTACTACTTCTTAACTACGCTAAGATTATTACAAAAAGTAGAATGGATAGGAGGAGAGAGAACCGGGAGAGGAGTTAAAAAGTAACGAACTATTGTTTAGTAATAAATCACGTGTAGGGGAGTGCGAAGAAAGAACGAGTAGGTCGCGTGCGATAAGCAAATTCGGAAGAATACAGGGATCTTTTAACTCTTGTAAGCGATTCTACAAATAACACGCGTTTCTTTGACGAAGACTCGAAGGGCAGAAAAAAAAAACAAGGCAGACAAAACTGCACTGACGCGAGAGAGGGGGGTTTGCGACGCCGACGATGGAAAATGAAGCAGATAAAAGCCGCTGATTTGTACATAATTATGAAATATGCGATATCGACGATGTTATTATATTATTATATTTGCGAGGAGCGTCGGGGAAACTTCGAACAATGAGAAAGGGGAGATTATTGCTGAAAGGGAGCATCAAGTGTATACGAATACGTAGTTTTTCGCGTCTTCGAGCAACCGAATCGAAGATCGAGCAAACGAATCATTATAATATATATTATATACATATATAAATACTTTCCCCGACGCTCCCCGCTGATAGATTGTATTTAAACATGTGCAGAATCTAAGGGCGGCGATATGATGGTATTGTATCGATTTAGAAATCACATTATTATGGCGATTATTATCCTTGATTATATGGAAAGTGAGTCTGTTATTCTATAAATGACTTGGTCCAGTGTTAATATTGTATTTTGTTTGTTTCGTTATGATTATTTTTTTTGTTGTTCACGCCGCGTGTCGTAAAACACGCGTCTATCTCTGTTCGTATAGCCAACCAAACACGTGCGAGGGATTAAATTTTTCTAGCGAGAAAAACTGACGCGACGCCGCGCTCGTCGCCAATATTCAAAGCTACATCGGACACAGCGACGTCTCTGCTTTATCGTTGCGTTCGGCGATAAATGCTTTTCCTTTTTTAATCGTATTTAGAAAAACCGTTGCGACTGGGAATGAATCTCTTGACCGAACGAATGGAAACGCAGAGATGTGCGCGGGTCAAAACGTAAATACACACACTTAAATATAGAAACACAGGAAGAAAGGATGAAAGGATACGCGTCTCGTCATCTTGCACTGAAATATTTGCAGATTAATGCATCCACGCGTTGAATTTAAGCTCAAGAGTATTACGTTCGCGTAGCGTTTTGAGGTGTTACTTCATTCCATGTAATATACGTAATAGTCTAACTAAAAATACCTACATACTACATCTGCGTAACTTAGAGCACCGTACGTGTAAGACATAATTATAAAAATATAAATATATATAAATATATATATAATTTAAATTGTAATTATTAAATGGTATGACGTAAAACAATTTTCTGATTTTTTTTCTTTTCCCTTAAACATGCATAATTGTGCTAAAAGCAACCATCGAAACTGTTTCACCAAAAATGTAAGAAAAACATCCGCTGATTTCGTGTGAAATTATAAAGAGCTTTCAGTGATTAGCCTCGATTAATTCAATCCAATAAAAAAATATCTACGATGTTGTATCTACCGAGTTCTCTTATTTGGCACTAGTTAAGATAAGTTCATTGCCTTTCTCAATGGACCATTCTATTCTTCACGCTATCGCCTGAATTTATGCGAAGCATGAGATTGCAAAAAAGTAACTTTGTCGGCTTTGCAGATGTCGTCTTTGTGATCTTACGCACTCGAAGCTTAATTGGGTGATTTACGAGCTGAATTACAAAATTGATTCTGCAGTTACGCATCATAGTTTCCTCCAGTCACTTTACGCTGCAATCTTTAAGATTTGGTATAAAAATGTTAGGCTCGGCACGGTACGAGTTGTACGGCCTTTTTTTCGA
This sequence comes from Ormyrus pomaceus, assembly GCA_900474385.1. Lineage (NCBI taxonomy): Eukaryota > Metazoa > Arthropoda > Insecta > Hymenoptera > Ormyridae > Ormyrus > Ormyrus pomaceus. The sequence continues at coordinate 35,040 of UCOM01000515.1, forward strand.
TTGAAAGCAAAACAAATTTTCTGATTTCTCGGAGTAAACATTTCCGCCAGTCGGCGTTGGCTCGGGCTCAAGAAAGTCGTCGGACCGAGGAACGCAACAGCGAAATTATTTCAAAAATTTCGAAATATTTATGAGATCAAGCAACATTTTCCAGATGAATTATAGCGTTGCTTAATCCGTACAGAAGTTAGTATGTTTTAGAAAATATTTCTATAAAATTAACTTTCGTTAAGAATACACTCTTTCGTTTGCGGTAATGACTCATTTTTAAAGCGTTCATATTTTATCGGAAAATTTATGATATATTGCAAAATTTTCTACGGAAACACGATCTGTAAATAAGAAAATCGTTTATAAAATCTTATTCGCACTCATTATTTATAGAAATAATATTAATAAATTCTTGGAATGTTTTAAAGATTTACAGGATCGACAATTGAAAAAATTACTCCGACATAAATTTTTATGCTTCACATTTTATCAATATTAATGACCGAAAGTTTATTTCATCAGGTTTTCTCTCAGCGTCGAATAAATATTTTGTACACTCTTTGACCGCCGTATACTTTCGACAATCGATTTTCGAAGCCCCGCTTAAAAGAACATCTCAATAAAAAAGAGTCCGGTATCAAAGTCCAGATAAAATCGCGTGACACCCCTGGGGGGTCCGAGTCTTACCGGCCCTTCTTAACGGAATGTACACGTCGCGAAAGACAAAGAAAAGGAAAGTTAAGAGCGAACGTATATCGGTAAGAAAGAAAAAAAGAACGGCGGTAAAGAGAGAAACCAACACTCGGGAGCCTCTGGAAATGAAGAAGACGGGAGTCGAGCGGCAAGTCACGCTTTCGAAGTCGTCCAAGCTACCGACGATGACATTGCACCTGGCGAGAGATTCGTCTTAGATGCACCTCGTTATTACCGGTCGTCGAATCAAGAAGCCCTTCCCTCGAACCCTTTTACACTAAAGCATCGTTGTAAAGTGTAACTAGATTTTATTTTTTTTATTACGTTTTCAATTTCTAATAAAAACAGTATATTTATTTCTGATGTAAAAGTGCGAATTGCCGTCTGATTTTAATTTCTTGATTTTAAAATTTACAATATTTTCATTTTTTTGATAGTCAATTTTAGTTGATCAAATCGCAATCCCCCTTTTAATCCGCCAAATGAAGAAGAAAAAGCGCACTCCCAGCCTCAACGACCGCGGCAGCGATCCAAGCTTTATTCCTCTTACGTAAAGTGACAATCGCAGCTTATATGGGGCATCTCGCTCACACGCAGCTGCGGCGGCGGCGCTCCGGAGGCGTTCGGAGGCGCCTTGTCGCGCCGCGAAACTGCTCCATTGGACTGTCCATCTGCGAGCAGGCGACGCGCATACGCTGACTTCTTCCTCGTCGATGAATCGATTGATCTCCTCGGCTATGCCGTTTTTATCTCTTCCTCTCCGCTCCACCTTGAACCGGCCGCCGCTCGACGGCTCACCGCTATACGGCGCGCGTCATCTTTACAGTCATGTTCGGGGCGATCGATGTGCGCCGATTGTTAACGGTCGCCGGTCTTCTTTGTCGAACGCACTGCCGTTGCATTACTCTATGCGACCGCCGGAGTGATTTTGTGGTAGATGCAGCGCTGATGTAAGAGCGTCCGTGCGGCTTCGGTTATAATTTTTGAATAAAGAGTCGTGAGAAGGATGCTGTAATGATTGATTGATGAATGGCGATTGCTCGAAGCTCAATTAATAAGAAAGGCTTTCTTTTATTTTTTCTTTGTTCAATTAAAACGTGTGTTTGTGCTCTACTAACCTAATTATTATTTTGCCAGCAATAATTGATGTATCGTGCAGCATTTTTTTAAATGTCATCGTTGACGCGTCGTGATGAATTACTATTATCGAAGCATATTTTTTCTCAAACATGGTATTGACACTATCAATGACAGGGACGTTAACCTTAGATACATACAGAAAAAAAAATTATCGAAAACTTCAAGTAATAGAAATGATTCGCCAGATAAAAAATAATTCTTCGAAGCCTCTCGACGGCGGGAGTCGATTTAACGATCCGGACTTCTCTTAAAAGCAAGAAAAAAAAATCTGTCAGAAGCGAAGAGAGAGAGAGAGAGAGAGAGAGAGCGGGGGGTGAAAAGCGCGCACAAAAAAGACAGTTCGCGATAAAAGAAGGCGAAGGAGAGCGCGCGCGTTTGCGGAGGAAATGCTGAAAAGAGAAAGAGCGAGAAAACGAAGAGTGGAGCCGGCCGGGAAATATCAGAGCACTGTATAGCTGTAGGCATAATACCTCTCGCCTGCCGTCAGTCACTCAGTCAGTCATTGATACCACTGGGTGATTAATGAAGAGTCAAGGTTCGGGATCGCTGTGCAACGAGCGAACGCGTTCTCTCTCTCCCGCTTGCCAATGGAGGGTTTTGACTCCGGCTTTATCTCTCTCTCTCTCTCTCTCTCTCCCTCTCTCTTTGCATCTGTCTCTCTCTTTAGGTCCTCGACTCTGCGCGAAGAATGTCGATACCAGTGTACGCCCGACGACGACGACGACGACGACGACGATGTCGACGACGAGGACGGCGGCGATGAAACAACGTTAGCTTTTCTGTCTCGCTCCCGCTCTCGTTCGCGACTGAGCGAACATCAATTACCGACCTTATTCCAGGCGACCGCCGCCGCCGCGCCAACCCTCCTTGCCCGTAAAAAATTGTTACGCTTTAGCGAGAAATTAGGGGGATCACTTGTTGTTCTTCTATTTTTCGCCGCTTGTTTGCGTTTCGCGGGCAAAGATTTATCGACGGTATAGCCTCGATCGCTGCACTGAATAATTCTTCTGCCCGTTCGACCTTGTTTAATGAAATATTTTTTTAAATTAAAGATAGAGCTGCGCTGTACTGTAAAGTAAACTATAAAATGAAATAACAATTTATTAGAAGATATTGAAAAATACTCCAAGGAACTCCCATGCAGGAATTCACACCCGGATGCAAAAGACTTTGGATTTCACCGCGCAAAGCTCAAGGCACAGATCAAGCGACAGAGAGAGGGAGATAAAAAACGGAGGACGAAATAAAGAAGGAGAGAGAGAGAGAGAGAGAGAGAGAGAGAGAGAGAAACGGTTTCTCTCGGCTCTCCGCGCCGTTCCTCTTTCGTCCGTCGAACGTCTCGGCTCCGTGTCCGTCAATCTCCTCGGCGTGCACCGCGGCGACGCGGGGCAGCTCCCTGTCCTCCTCGCCGTGCGCCGGACGAAGGAGAGGAGAGCAAGACTTCAGCGCAGCGCACTTTTATGTACGGAGCCTGAATAACAAATCTGTCCAATTCACATGTCGACATCAAAGAAGATAATATAAACACTACATCGATACATCGTCTACAAAACCCCTGATGTTTTATTAATGCCGTCCTCCATTCTCGCCGCTCGCGGTCCCCATTCCACCTCGTCGCGCTCCCGACGACGAGGACGACGACGGCGACGACGACGACGCGGCCCAGAACTGGAAGCTGCTACCCCGCGCCTACTTTGGGGCCCCGAGCCCCGCCGAAATGAGTCGTAATTTCTTCGCTCGCACCCGCGGCGCTACTCCTCCCGCGAGTTATGTGACGATATCATTCCGCTGGACCGGCCTTCGCTGCGGGCCAGGATTAATGGAATTGTTTGGAGGAAGGAATAATAGTACTACTTGTTTGAGAATGAGGAAAGTATTTGTGTGAAAGCAAAGTTCGGTGCAGATGCCCAAGTGCATTGTTGTATACATTGCACTGCACGTTTAATAATCGACGTACCGATAAAGTTTGTAATAATAAATAAATTCGTTAATGAAAAAGTGAAGATTAAATTGTGAATGTAGAAGATCTGATGTGCAAGTCTGTACACCGCTGAGCTTTCTCCAAATTGAATAATCAGTAAAAGGAAAATGAAATTAATCGTATGTCAAGTTATACAAGACTGTGCAGTCGGAACAAAAAATTAAATCGTACAACCGTGGTAGATTGATTCTCTCTTTATTAAAGTTTCGCTTGAACAATTGAGGCGATTTATAAAAACATTTTTCACTCTTAACTTGTGGTGTACCAATTAAAAATCTTATGTTTTTAATTGCTTTTTACAAAATAATATTTTAATCAAGCCACTTGAGATTAATATAAAAGATGAATGCAGTTTAGATAATATTTAGGAAAAGGTTAAAATACAAAATATTTAATTTGCACTTAATTGTATAATAATGATATGAATGTTAGAGTCTAAAAGTTGAGAAATTTTCTCACAAAATAAATTTATAATTTGATTTAAGAAGATACGTTTCACCTTAATTTCCTTTTATATATTTTCAGCCATATAACAAAAAGTAAGGACATTTCTTAGATGTTAAACGTCTCTCAGAGAACGCAGTTAGAGTAACGTAAATAAATGCACTTGTCTCTTATCTGTCTACCTTCACTGCGCATTTGCAATAATAGTCAACGATTAACCAAGATATTTCATGTCACGATAAAGATCAAAAATATAATGCGTTACATCTGAGCGCCAATCGTATCAGCAAAAATCTCATCAATAATTCATGAACAAGTATTTGTCCTCTCGTCCGGTGAAAAAAATCATGGCGAAGAGAGGAAATAAAAAAAAAACGCGCGGCATAACCGATACACGAGCATTAACGCTAAACTAACCCAGTTTCGCGTCTACCGAGCAAATATACAAGCATTCCCGAAGCGGCATAATGAATAATAAGAGCTCGAAAAGTGACGGGCGTGGTATAAAGAGAGTAAGGCTGCACGGCGAAGAAAAGCAGACGCGCGCTCGCAGAAAAAAAGGGGAGCAAAAAGAGGCGCGTAAGTGCAGCGCTCGCGTAATCGTATGCAGGAATGCAGGAGGCAAGAGAAAGACAGACGGGCAGACAGACGGACACAGAGAGAGGCAAAAGGAGTCGGGGGAGGGTCGCGCGGGCGCGCGCCCACAGGGAGGTTCCGCCGAGTCAAACGCTGCACACACGCCGCTGCTGCAGCAGTCCGAAAGAAAGGGAAAACAGAGACGTACATAATAGAAGGAGAGAGAGAGAGAGAGACGAGATGACGAGGAGAGCTGAGACACCGGCGAAGGCCAAGGAGGGAGCACTGACTGACGGCGAAGCCGCTAACGTGGGAGGCGAGTGTAGTCCCAACAAAAGGGCTCCGGCACCACTCCGAGCTCTTCTATGCAAATATCTCGTCCATAACGCGAACTGCTGGACGGAAGGAGGGAACGTTAAATACTGTTAGCGGCCTGCGAGCGCTGACAGTCCGGAGAGAGAGAGAGAGAGAGAGAGAGAGAGAGAGAGAAGAGAGAGAGGATACAAATCAGAGCGACCGGCTGTATGAAATACGGGATGTGATGCTGCTTCTGCACTTGCGACCGCTTGCTTACGAGCTCTGCGTCATACCATCATGTACCGTTCATTTTTTAATGACAGCCACTGCTGCGTAGCAACTATTTGAAAAAGGAAATATTAAAAGTGGCTAAATTAGAGCGTTTTCCTCGAATAAATTTACGAATGAATCTATAGGAACGCTTTATAATTTATTAAAAAGAAATGTTGTTATACGAATAAAAAGAAATGAGTAAATTGAGTAAAAACCAAATAATACATTTTATAGAAATAATTTCGCATTGCACCAGATGACGTAAGATCAGTGATTGATACAATCAAACTAAATGCTTCGCTAAACTTTAACACTTACAAAAATATCATTTTATTAGCCCACATAAGATTGAATATGAAAAGTCAGCGGAGAAAAAATTTGGGATTTTTAAGAGCGAACACTTGTTAAAGTGGCGTCGTTACTTAGCGCCTTCAGCCAAAAATTAATCACTCGTGACAGCTCTCCCAATGTCATTTGACCCAACACGTTTCTCTACACTGTAGCATCTACAAGTCTGAGCTTCTTCTGGCCTCAATTTAAATTCAGCCTATATTCCATTCGACTAAACTTTTCTCTAAATTAAAGCGAAATTAAATAATAAAAAAAAGCTTAAAAATAATCTCAAGGTCGAGAGGCAGTCAAAGGCTGCGTGCACTTTTCCAAAAATAAGTTCCGCTCGAGGATGCCGTAAGAGCCTTCGCAAGTCGATGCAAATCTCTCGAACTCCTTCGGTGAAGAATTCCTGAAGTGATTTACAAGCGAAACCCGTTTGCACGAAAATTGCGGGAAGGTCGAACGCAAATCTAAAGCATCGACCATTTGCATAGGTCGACCCTTCAATAATTTTTCCGCGGAGGGAGTCTTCAAGGTCCCGCTGCTCCGCCCCTGGAGCCAAGTCCAAAGGGTTTTCCCGTTGCGTTCGCTTTGACGTTTTACCGTTTATAATGTGCTGTAAAATCGGACCTGTTCTACGTAAAACTGTTAGTCTACCCCGAGAGTCCGAAAGTCCGTTGACTTTGATGGGTTACGGTGGAGGCATTTAAAAGAAAGTGGTTACAACAGGTAGATACTATGAGGTATGATACTTATGGGGTAAGTAAACAAACATTTTTGGATATAAATACTCAAAATTTCGAAATTTAAGTAGCTTTTTATTTCCAAAAATATATTTGTCGCACAAAATCTTCGAGTAAAAAGTAACTGCCTAAAAATTCTTATGAAAGACAAATGAATACAGCGACTTACGTAATCGCGTCCATTGAGAGCATTTTGTAAATCGAGCAGAAGAATAGTACAAATTCAGCAGCATCAATTTTGTTTCGTGCTCAGATCAATTAAATTATAAATTACAATACAGAAGTCGAGCAAAACGACCACCTGTTGAGAGTTTAGGGAGAGTGCGAGAGAGAAGTGCTAGACGGAAGGGATAAAGGGTGAAGCGGGGCTGCTATCTCGTAAATTCCGTTCACCACACCTCACTGGCTCTCTCTCGTGTGTGTGGCGCCGACTGTGTCCTTCTCGCTCCTTCTCGTCTCTTTTACTCGCTGTTCCCTCGACCGGTCTGCTTTCGCGTATAGCGACACGTTTTCTTTATGCTGTGCGTTCTTTATCTAAGCTTGGTAATCGCTGTGTTATTGATTTGGCATTCTTTTACGACGCGATGATGGGACATTGTGATGGAATACTTGGATGTAATGTTTGGCCGGTTGTAATTGAGATTACGTAGACACTTTATTTGTCGTTGTATTTTTGCTAATTTAAACTCTTTAATTATAAATTATAATTGGTATGGAAATATAAGCTACTGCTCCTCCCGAAGTCTTGTCGCAACAAAATTTTAATTAAAGCCTGGGAACTATAGTTGAAAAAAAGGCTTTTTAAAAAAGAAATAAGTTGGTTTAAAATTCTATAGCATCATATCAGATCAGTTTCAAGCTGAAAAGCCTCATTAAAAACGAGCTCGCAGCTATTATCTCGTTCTCACATAAACGAAAACTACCAAGGCACACAGCCGCAAAGCGAAAGAGGAAGAGCAAGAGTCGGAAGAGGGAAAAAGGAAAGAAGAGAGCGAGGCTCGCGTTTTCGTCACTGCTAGACGACGGCGGAGGCGGCAGCGGCGGCGGTGCTCCACGCGCGAGGCTCTTTTCAGCGCTTTCCGCGGCGCTTTTTCCCTCTCTCTCCAGCAGACGTCGACGTGGAGCGACTTCGCCACCTTATTATACGCCGAGCCGCTGACAGGCCAGCGCCGACGTGCTTCCGAGTCACTCGTCACACTTGGAAAAGGTGCCTGCTGCCTGCGTGGGATAGAGGGAGAGAGACGGTGAAAGAGGAGAAAAAACGAATGCCAGGCGAAGCGACACCGGGAAAAAGAGAGGAAATAGAAGCCAGCCGAGGAGAAGAGCGGCTCCGGTGTGTAGCGGCGTTTATTGTTTCAGTGTCGATCAACCTGGAGCCCGGCTGCCTCCCCCCCTCCCCCCTTCGACGGAACTTAAATTTCGCGCTCTTTTTGCGAGAGGCTGTCCTCCTTTTTTCGGCAGCCGATGAACGAGCGGGTATCCCTTTTCGGCTTGTATTTTGCTTTGGCAATTTTTCCATTAAAGTTTTTATTCGCTTCTGTAATTAAACCTACTTTATTATTATAAAAAAGTACGAAAATATCTTTCTTTGACTTGTTCGGCATTATAGTCAAAAACTCGATTAAACGATGTAAACAATAATCTATAGAACAGAATAAATAACGACTTTGCTAATCAACTGGAAATGGATCGTATATACTTATTGCTCTAATCGCGTCTAAAGCGCAGGATCAAAGCAAAAACTGCTGTTATTTTGAAACTTCATTAAGCACTATATTGATTTGGAAATTAAAAACTCATTTAAAGGAAACTTGTTAACTTGAGTACTTCCACTTTTTCATATCTACTAAATCAATCTTGGACTTGTACTTTGCTATATTACACAAAATAATTGAAGTCATTACTCGGGCTTAGGAGTATAAGATATTGAAAAATACCACCCGAGGTATTAATTTTCCAACAAGTGAGCAGCATTTAAAGCATTAGCAGGCACGTTTTTTTTCAAAATTAACCAAACACACAAAGAACCCTCCACCGTCGACTTTTTCCTTTCAGCGTCGCATTAGCTAGTTTTCAGCTCTCCTTCCCGGCCTGTCTCCCTCATCTTCTCCTCCGCGCAGTCGAATTCGTTCGTCTCTCTCTCTCTCTCTCCGCTCCACCACCACGGCGGCGGCGGCGGCGTTCACCCCCGCGCTCTTTCCCGACTAGTAGTCGAGGAATTCGAGTTGCTATAAATCTCCCTTGACGCGCGCGATGCCAGGCAGCCCCCGGGCACGCGTCGAAGGGGGATCGCGGGGGTGGCACGAAGTCCTATATACCTTCAGCCGCCGCCGCCGCCGCCGCCGCCGCGGCAGGCGCGAGGAATTGTAATAGTTTCGCTCGCGAGAGAGGTTAACGTGGCCCGGCTCGCTCTCGCCTCGCTGCTTTCTCTGCCTTCTGCTGCCGCTGCTGCTGCTGCCGCTGCCGAGAACAGAGAACAGGGAGGACGGGAATAATTGAAAGAATGAAAGGAACGCCCGAGTTTTCGCCGCCGCCGACGAGGCGCTAAGGCGAGTGTGGCTGGAGAGCTCTTTCTTCGCCGAATTATGCGAATATTTTAGGGGTGCACGCAAGTTTTTTAGGCGATATGCCGAGATTTTGAACGGCATGAAATGACAAGGTTTTATTTTGCATTGTTGATGAAAATGATGGTTTTTTAAAATTGTTTTGGTTTGCCGTGTAACATTGCACCTATAATTTAACCATTTTTTAAATGACCGTTTCCTTTTTTTACTTTCATCAACGATCACTTAAAATCACAAGATAAACAAACGTTGAAAGATTAAAATTATAACAGTTAAGTAATAAAGAGTAAAAGCAATCATAAATCAATCTCCAAACAAGACGAATTCTATAAAAGAGAAAAAAAAAGATTTAAATTAAATAAATGGTTCCGACCGCCGCACCAGTTTCGTATTATACGATGATTCAATTGTCCCTTCGAGTAGCGAAAAAAAGCGAGCGGCGCCGAATGTTTTTTCCCTTTTCTTTCCTTCCGAGACAGAATTCGTGCGAATGAAGAAAGGAGCAGGCTTTATCAATCACTCGGTTCCGCGCAGTGACAGGTCGAGATTCGGCAGCAGCAGGTCTACTCGTAAGGCGCAGCTGAAGAGGAAGACTTTGCCGAGAGAGAGAAAGAGAGAGAGGGTCGTGACCCAGTCTGACCCAAGCCGCACACTCGTACAGACGCGGATACGTGTGCATTGATACGTGTTATGTGGAGCAGCCTCGGCCGCATCATTATTTTTCGGCCGCGGAGCTCTCGTGATGCCGATTCGGTTCTCTTATCGCTGGCATCGCCGATAAGACCGGCGGTGCCTTCCTCGGCCCTCCTCGGTCATATACAGAACGTAACAACGAGCAGCGCCGCTGCCCCTCGAGTTTATCGTGCGTTTCAACTTGGGTGTATAAATTATTACGGGAGATGGTGGTGGAACACGCGCTAATGCGCGTATATTATTGTTTTTCGCTTTTTTTCTGATGGATCGAATGACTTTTTTAACGCGCGTAATGTAATGAGCTGCTAATGTTGGCTAACGATTTATCAAAAATTTTGGACGGCTTACGAATTGGTGATAATAGCCAGATAGTTTACATAGGTCATGAAGTATGCAAAAAGTAATTATTGCACTTTTTTGTAGCGAGATGAATTTTGATGTTACTTTTCAATTGTAAAGTAACACATTTGATATAAAATACTTGCAGTTTCTATATAGAATTTCATGAAAAATTGTATATTCGGAGTATGTTTTCATATTATTTTAATCCCTGCACATTTTATAAAATCTCGAGGCATTTAAACAAGAAATAGTAAAAACGTAGACTCGATAAAGCATTTTCTCCCAGACGATCAGTATAAAAGTATCCAGCATTAGCACCAGCAGAAGAAATAGCAGAAACCAATTTTTCAGCCCGGGCCGCAATACCCACGTGTGTCGCTCTCGCTCAGCGCGCACTCCATTCGCCAAAATCGTGTTGAATAAGCCATAAACGTAATGTACGGCCGTATGTTTTTCGCGGGCGCGCGCCTTCCTCCCTCGCGCGTACACCCGCACCTCGTGTATACGGTCCGGAGAAGAGCAAGTCGGAGCAATTCGAATAGACAGCGGACACTTGAAGGCCGGGGGGAGAGCTCGACGTCATCTTCAATGAAAGCGGAGAGCGGCGCACGCTGAAGTCGGGAGGCCGGCGCGGTGTCAGTCCCGCGAGCACGTCCTGCGAATACTCCTCCCGAGAGAGAGAGAGAGAGAGAGAGGCTGGGCGAAGGCTAAGAAGGGAAGCGCTATCGGCGTATACGCGCTTCTTTCTCAATTTGCGCCTCCTGCAGGCGACCATTATCGCGAACTCGAGCTGGCTGATGTGCCATCAAAAGGCACTTTAGCTGGGCTCGCTGTGATGGATTTCGTTTTGGTTTTGATGAAATTTTTTTTAGTCCGCTGGGATTTTATGATTTTTATTTTGCGTTGATTATTATACTTAAAAAAAAAACTTGAAACGCTTTACGTTTGCGTATTTGTCGAAAATTCTTTTAGAATAATGTTATATTTTATACTTTACTCAAATAATTATTTAACGTTAACTTTTAAAATTTTTTAATTTTGAGTAAACTTTTATTACATTATTAACAAATTATTTAATAATAGCCATTTTTTAAAAGTGATGTACTAATGTTGTTACATACTAATGTTTGCGTTTGAAATTAATGGATTATGCTCATCTTCGTGATCTTAGTGATTCGATCACCTTGAAAGTAAAATTCTGCCATCTGCGGAAAAAGAGTGAACCTTTTCATTACCACAGAGCATAAATACGATTATATTTGTATTTCAAGTTTACTTTTCAAGTATTACCGACCGAAAAGCCAGAGCCACAAGCTTTCTCAAGCTTCCACCAGGTGGAGCAGCGATCGCATGGCGGCCATCATGGACAGGATTAGGGTCACGTGACGGAAAGGTAGAGGTGGAGGGGCAAAAGTAAACTGACACTTTGAGCGCAGCTGCCGTGAGAAGGAGGGACTTTTACGTATTAGCGCTTGGGAGGTGGAGCCCAACTACGTTCGCCAACTGCTCCATCTGTTGGTTAACTTTGCCAATATACTGTGTTTATTTTATCGACATACAGTAAGATTACCTGTTGCAGCTATAATTTGTTTATAAAAATTGGTTGCATATTCAAAAATGTAACTCACGAAATGTTTGTTCACTAGGTTAAATGGCGGTTTATTTTTCCAACTACTTTTATGTTATTTGTTAATAGAAAGTATCTTTGTAAGAAAAAGATTTTGTGTGAAATACCTACAGAAGTTTAGCGTATATAACTTTCTAACAGAGTACGCAATCGACGGCGAGTAAAGTAAATTTATTTATAAATATCTTTGATAAATAAATCTACGTAAAGATAAAGAATTTGCACAACTCTGTTGAAGCGAAATCTTTAAGTTAATCAACACAAGCGTTCTTTATCACTTTCCCAATCTTGCAATTATCCATTTAAAAACAATCCCTCCTCATCGACGCCTAAAAATTACAAATAAATTCATTGACGCATAAAAATTACGAATAAATCTTCAAGTTATGCGAAACAAAAAAAAAATCAACCAAAACCCTCGACGAAACTCGGCAACTATCATCAACCGGCTAACCGCCTAAAATCGGCGCAATCACCATTTCCTTCTTGCCCGGCATTGACGCAACCGCCGGGGCAGCCTCGAAGAATGGCTCGCTGCACAATCGGCAATCGAGAATAGCCGCGCGCGCGAGGCGCGGGAGCGGCGGGCACACACACTTGCCCTTCGAGTCCACTTCTCGGCTCCGCGCTCGCTCAATCAGTTCTCTTTGAAGCGGCCGGCATTGTGCGTTGGTAGCCGCCGCGCGGCTCGCGGCGGGTAATTTGCGCGAGAGAGCGCGGATATACACCGCGTGCGCGGGCGCGCGATTAGCGAACGGCGATAGCGAAGCGGTGACTCGAATGTAGGCGATGACGTGGCACTCCTTAAGTCATACGCTGACCAATCGCGCGTGCACCTCTCACTTCGCCAACGTTTCTTCAATCGCCGTGCGCCTCGATTCAAGTTCAAGGTTACATGGATGGAAAAAGTGAAACCGTTCGGCGTTGGATCGGCGGGCGCTGCGAGCTTGGGAGGCGCGGAGGTGAGAATTTTGGGCGGCAATCGGATTGGGGGGGATTTTGGCGCTCGTTTGACTTTTCCGCCGATGATCCGTTCAAGTGATTGCCGAAGGAAAAAGTAAACGTTGGAGAATCATTCTTTAAAGATTTTATTGCTTTATAAAAAATAGTCGACCCTCAAGCTTTGGAAAATCTTATTTCACAATTTTCGAATTGAAAATGAAAAATGATGAATGAAACTGGCGTTGAAATACATATTTTAGTCTTTTAAAAACTCGAAAACATTTGCTACATTTCAAGGATCTCTAAAAAAATTTCAAATAAATCTTCCTTTCATTTACTCGGTTAAAGCGTCTTCGATGTTTTCACAATTTTCATTCGGAGCTAACGGTCGGGAAGCTGCTCGAAAAAAAAAATGTTTAAAATTGCAAATTCGCAGGTATCTTTTCCAGATTTCAATTAAGGGGAAGTGCTCGTTTTATGGCCCTCGTGGAAGCCCTCAGCGCTAGAAAGCCGGCTCGCAAAAGAGAAAGAGAGGAGAAAGAGAGTCGAAAGCAGGGCTCTCTCCAGACGGGCGGACGGAGAGTCAGAGCAAAGAGGAGAGCGAGAGAGAGAGAGAGAGAGAGCACGGTCCTTCCCGTTTCGGCTGTCGAGCGAGCGAGAACGCGAGAGAGGGAGAGCGAGAGAGCAGTAGTAGCATTCGTAGTAGTGGTGGTAACTGTCACCAATGATAATTTATGTTAATGGCAGTTTACACCGGCGGCGCGCTCGGCTGCCCGGGGTAGAGGCAACCTCGCAGTCCGCAGGTCGTCGCGACGCCGAGCGGAGCAACAGCGAGAGGAGACGACGACTCGACTCGACTCCCAGCCACCCCTGACTTGCGGCGGCGGCGGCGGCGGCGGCGGTGGCGGGCAATGGCGACGCCCAGCGTCGACCTCCAAACTCTGGCGCAGACTCGGGCGCATGCACTGGGCACACGCATCATCTCCCCCGCTTCTCTCGGTACCTGTGTGCGCGTACGCACACGAGCGTGTACGTGTGCCCCGGATTTTCGTCGGGGGGATCTCGCCGCCGTCGTCTCGCCAGGACACCCGTTGAATGTGTCGCCGCTCTCGGCTCTCACCTAGACGGCTCCGGACTTCCCTGCCGACAGCACATCCCTGCCCCGGCAGCGACGACGACGCCAGGCCGCGCGCGGTGAGTATCGATCTTCTCGGCCTCTTCTCTTTCGTTATACGCTTGTAAGGAGTGTGCACGTAGACGCGCGCCGGATCGCCGCCGACGGGGCCGATTTTCGAAAGTGAAATTCGCGCTGACACATGTTGGATGTTATACGCCGTGACGTCACGCCTTCGGGATTCTAGATAAAGATGGCGCGACAAGGCGGTGGTTAAATTTTCGGTTTTATCGAGAGATCGATTTTACGGGCTTTTCGAGGACCTGCGAGCGGGATTTTAACTTTTTGACAACGTCGCCGGTGGCTTCCGGGAGTTTGACTTCTTTTTTTTTCTCCACAATAGAATTTTTCTACAAAATTAGACTGTTTTTTAGTGTAAGCATTGTTTTATTTCTTTGTGTTATTTAGTTTGCAAAATCGCCGACTGATTATAACTGTTAAAAATTGGTAATCAGACGATCGATTAAAAACATTTTTTGCAAACAATTTTCAAAAGTCTCCCCTCTTCCTATTATCGGCCTGAATTTGAATTCCAAGAATACTCTGGCGAAGCGGACCGAAAAACAAATTCCCGGAGCCTCCGAAAATTTAGCCATCGCTCTCGAGTTTGCAAAAAGTTTTTTAAATGAAAAATTCCTCACGGTCGGGAGGACGAATTTGTAATGGCTGCGCGATTCGCCGCGCGCACGAGATGAAATTCAGGGGTGGGCTCCAATATACCGAGGGGGTCACGAATATCTGGGGCGTTTATGGGCATGCGCAATGTGCCGCTCCAGACGCTCCCATGATTTCTCTCCGTTCCGACGGCGTATCACGTCGCGACTGTAATTAAAAAATTCCAAGTGCGAATTTACGCGACGGACACGCGCGAAGCACGGAGCCGTTATAGTTTTCCGGCACCTAATATAACGCTAAAATTGCATAATGAATTCCCGAGCGGCCGGCCTATGTAACGGCCGTCGGCGGACGGCTTTCGGGAGAGGCAGGAGATTATATACGGTCTCTCTCTCGCGCGCGATCTCGATTATGCGTGTTCGCATAGGTCCGGGCGCTGAGCTATGCGTGAGGCCGAAAACCGGCCATGAGAGAGAGCCCCAATCAAGGACTCACTCCGCCCGCATTCCGGCTCCAGACTTTCCGATCCCTAAAAACCTGCCTGCTTCGTCTTCTATCGGTTTAGGAAGATATAGGTTCTCGTTTAAGCGTAACATTTTTTATTATGCAACTCCTCTCTAAATAACGTGAAATGTTATGCAGTTGCGTCAAAATTATTATTTTCCCATTAATTGTATCGGAATCGAAATATGTTTGATTGATAAATATTTTTGTCCCATTTAATATCATAAAATAGTTAAATCTCTGTAGAATATATTTTAATTATTTAATATTTATATAGTAAACATTTTAGCGACAACTCCTCGGACAACTCGTATCAAATAATTAATGCAAAAAAATCAATCAAGAATTTTGATTGTTTTAAATTTCTTGCTTAAGACCAGATAGAATGTTTCCTTTTTCAAAAAGTAAGATAAGATAGAGACAGCCCATTACACGAAGCTTGAAAGGATAACATGATACTTAAAAAGCTAATAACCCAACACCTTCAGACCCGACAAAGTCATCCATCATCCAACGACATTTTAGTCGACTGTCTCCATCTCCAGCAGCCGGCATAATATACTAATATTATGACCACTGGGAGAACAATCAGTAACAAAAGGAATTAGCCCTCTCGAGCCACCGGCTCTCTCTCTCATCCCCGCAAGATCAGCACTCCTCTCTCGGCTCTCGGCTCTCGGCTCGGCTCGCAGCAGGTCTCGTTTATGTGGGAGCGGTTAATCGATGTTGAATCGATAGTTGAATGGAGAGGATGACGCGACGAAGTGAGAGAGCGGTGATCGATGCGTGCTTCCTCGCCGTTAAACATACACGGAGAGTCGAGGCGGAAATTGAATTCTAATTTATCGGCAGCGAGTTCTCTCATTCGGCCAGTAGCGGCAGCCGCACACAGAGACAGAGAGAGAGAGAGGAGGAATAATATCGCCTTCCTCCCGCGATCGATCTTTGCCCGTTTCGGGGCTGCGCGCGCGCGTCCGCGAATCGACATCGTCCGATCCGCGCGCGGATATTCGGCTCTGCGATCGTATAACTTTCAAAGTCAAATGAATTAGCGGCGTTTCCGCAACAAGTGACGTCACAGGCCGGAGATGCGAGAGGAGCGCGGAGCGCGGCCAGCGCGATCGAGTAGTCTAATTGGGATGTGTGTCAGAGGCGCGCACGCTTCGCTTCTTCCGAAGACAATCCCTGCAGCCGCGCTTGAAAATTTCCGACTGCTCCTCTCGGTGCGCTCCGGCACGTGCGCAGTCTCTTTTCCGCCGTGAGCTGCTTGCTTGGCTGATCGCGGCGAGTTAGTATTATACGGGCGCGAGAGCTATTTTGCAAGTACACTTTTTAAGTAGTGCGCGGAGCTCGGTTGCGGCTCCGATGTCCTTTGTTTCCAAGATGGGCGAGGTGCTTCCGCGTGCGGTTTTCTGAATTTCGATTGTGTAACGGAGGCTTGGATTTCGAGATTCGGGACACTCCTTTGCTTTATGTTCCGCTCTTGCAATGGGAAGTAATGATTGGTGAGATGACAATAAGCATTATCGAACGAGTATTTAAAATAATGATCCTTTTATTATTGACTTTTATTATTTTATTATTCGCTGAAAACGTTGTAAAAATATAAAGTAAAATTAATATTCAAATTCGAATTTAGATAAAGAACGCTTGATTTTCAATACCTTATGTGTGTAGTTAAATTTTATATTTACTGTTTTAAATTCATAAATTACAACTCGAGTTCACTTTTTAAGTAGAAAACTACTTAAAAATGTAATAATAGCATTTTTTTAAACTTCACATTCTTCATTTTATTATCTGTATTAAAAAATGTAGTACTTAGGATACTCAAGCCGTAAAATTTATTATCTTTTGTAAATCATAAAAACTTTAAAAAAAATGCCTGTTCTTCTAAATCTACACTCAGACTTGGAAATTCCTCTTTTTTAATAGTCTAATAAAAAGAAGTAAGTCAATTCGTAATAACTCGTTGAAAAAGTTTTTAGGGGAATAGTAAAGTCAAATCTAGAAGATAGATAACGCGAGAGTAAAGTTATGACCAGGCATTTAGAGAGAATCGATTTACTTCTTTGGTTCATGAAAGGAGCAAGTGATATCGCATAATCGGTACTTTTCAATGGTTTGGCAAGATTTTGGCTCTTCATCCCATTACTAAGAGGATAGCCGACTTGGCTCTAAGCCAGGTAGCAGACCCTGTCGTTAAGTCAGTTAGTGCACTTGCAGAGTCTGACCTTGGAGCTCAAAAATTCTCTCGGTTATTGGAAACATTTCTTCAAAATTTTCAATTTTAAAATCGCTTATTTTTAGAAAATGTTTCTTTAAGTAAGAAAATTAAAACATACAGTATTACATTTTTTGAAAATACATAAATGTAAAAAAAATTTTTTTTATCATAATTTGCTGCAATTTACTTAACAAACCAGATAGAGTTAATGTAAAAAAATGTTTGTCGGGCTAAGTAAAAAGTAAATAATGCAAAGTATAATTTAGTACGAAATTCGGGTGGAAATTTAAAGTTTCGCGATAAAATTATAGTTTCCGCACTCGAAGCCCAAAAGTTTAGCTCCATATCAGCGGCAAAATACATATCTCGCGCGCGAAAACTCGTCCCGTATAGATCGGCGGCCGCTCTCGGGTGTAAATAAAAACACGTACAGGGGCAAAAAGAAAGGCAAACGAAAAGAGAAACGCCTCGATAAAGAAGAGTTCGTTATGTACGAGAGACGAAATAGAGACGCTACTGACTGCCCGGCTCTCTCTCGCTCGCGCGGCTTTCATTCCAGAGTCACATAAAACGGCGGCGGAGCAAACTTACGGACGAGGGGGAAGAGCCGAACGAACGAGAGCGAGCGAGAGCGAGAGAGAGCGAGAGAGAGCGAGAGAGAAAAGAGATGCCGGCTGGCGAGCAGATGGTTGCCCCGTTTATTGGTTTATTCGTCGGCTCGGCCCACGTCTCGCACCCGAGGCCCCGAGAGCAGTTCCCCCTTTGTGCGCTGCTGAAAGAGAGAAAGAGAGAATGAGTCGCTGCGCGCGAACTCGGGAGTGCCGTCGTCCGGTCGTACGTACGCAACTTACCCAGCGCACCTTTTGCCGCTTTTTTCCGAGCGACCGACCGACCTGAGCTGCGTAAGCGGGACGGATAGAAATACTAAATTCTGGGCCCCTCGCTACTGCGACTCTGGTGTTCTTCGTTTTGTTTCAAAGGCGCCGAAGTAGAAAAGTGAATGGTAGTCATCGCGTCGCCTGCTCGACTAGTTTCTTCAAGTGAGACATTTAACAATGTAAATCATTTTTTGCTTTTTAATACTTTAATGATTGCCAGAGCTTGCTTTATGAAAAATTCAAGTACGAAAAATTTTAACACATTTTCTAGATGTTGAAAGGTTCTTTTGAAATTATATTCGCACTATATCGCAGAAAAAAGTTTAATTTATTTAAAGAATTTAAAATCTGCGTTATTAATTTAGTTGTTCGTTTAGAATGTACGTTTATTTATATTGTAGACTTGTTTCAGTTAAAGTATTTGACTACAGTGTGAGCCGCCATTAGATTTATCAGTCGATCTTCTTCTTGTGAGGTATTATTTTAAAATAAAAAAAGAATGAAATTAAAATAATTGTATAATAGCAGTTATTTTAAAATATTAAAATAAATTTTTAAAATAATATCTTTAAATTTTAAATTGTTAGAAATAAATTTTAATATTTTATTCAAATCGTATTATAATTTAAGAACTTTAACTAATTAAGAATTTTAAGATGATTTTATCTGTTATTATATGAAACTAAGGCAATTTTTCATTGATATTTAATTAACAGTACCATTTTACATAATTAGTACTTATACTACGCTATTACAGCAGCATTACAGTAATTGCATATTTTACAACTGGGCAGAAAAATTATTCTGCCGTAAAGATTATACAGCCATTCCACTTGTTTCTAAATAATTAATACTGTAAATGCACATTTATATAATCTTTACGTGAAGAAGAAATAATACATTTAATAATTGTTATTCCTTCCCTCATAAAAAATACAATTTGAATGTATTAAATAACCTCATACATTTTTCCAACTTTAAATTCCACATAAAACTTGTATTTTTAATTAAAACTTTAAAATTCTTCCGAATGAAAACCTTAATTGCTTGACTTTATATCTGAATAAGCATTAATTGAATGACCCAGTGAAAATTTTAAAACCTCCCATTTATGAAGACGCCGCGGCCGTAAAAAACAAAAACTTTCTCATTTCAGTTCCCCATCAAAGTAATAGCAACGTTTAATCGCGCATTAAAAGCTCGAATCATAAATCGGAAAAGGCGATATACCCTTCCGAGCCACGGATAACCCTCGGCCTCGAATAAAGGGCAAAAAAAAAAATTCCACTCGACAGAGCGCGTATAACTAATGGAACTTTGATTTTCAGGGGCAGACGACACGGCGGCGGCCCGTATAGAAGGACGTCGTCGGAAAATGCATCGTCTGGCGCTCTCTGCTCTCACACGGCGGCGCAAATCCCGGCCACCGACGAAAGCCGAGCACTCGCCCAGACACAGATAACCGCCCCCGCAGCGGTACATAACTCCGCTCCAGAGGAAATTCCGCGTCGTCTCGGGCGCGCGCACACACACAGCCAGGCAGGCAGGCAGGCGGGCTCGCTTGCTTGCTCGTGCGCGCGCGGCGTCCCTCGATATGGCGTCGTCGCCGGTGGGCGTACGTCGACGGCGGGTCGATAGGACGGCTGACTCGCTCTCTCTCTCAACCCCCTCCAACGCGCGCCGCCGAGCGGACTGGTTATATACCCCTTTCCGCTCTGCTCCCGGGGGAGTGGAAATTACACGTCACCGAGGCCGGCGGTAAGCAAACGAGTCCGAAATTTCCGCGGGGACGCGCGGCTCGCAAGCATCGCCAAAGGCCCCGTGGACCCTGGGGAGCAACCGAGCGCGGATTAGTCGGGCTCGGCTTAAAGAGTCAAGTTTCGGATGGAGGATGCCGGCCAGAAGTCCGAGCTGTTGACTGATTTGCTGCCGTAGCCGCCGCCGCCGCCACCGCTGCCGCTGCTGATGGGATCCTGAGCGAGGGATAATCCGGCTAAAATCGAGCGAAATGAGAGGATAATCTCGCTTGCCTTGCCTCCCGAGAGGGAGAGAGAGGATGAGTCGGGGAGAAAGAGACGCATGCTCAGTTGGTAAAGTCAATATTTGGTTTGGCCTGTTAAGACGCGAGGATTAAGATGCCCGATGAAAGGAGAGTCGGTAGGTAAGCGATCTGTAAGCTGGATAATCGCTTGACTTTCGGACATTGATACGAGCTCTTGACGGGTTAGGCTTGTTTTCGAGGATTATTGACATGCAGAGTCGAAAATCTAATTTTAGCTGCTACCGACAGTTTCAGTAAACGTATTAATTTTGATATTTTAACGCAATAAATAGATTTATTTATAAAGAATGTCAATTTGAGAAATATTATCTTATTATGAATTAATTTATATTCTTATTCATTGATTGTTTTAAAAACAAATAAAAACTTGAAGTCAATAAGCATATTTTAATCTCAACCAAGTAAGGCAACTTAAAATATTTAAAAACAGATTAAAAGGGTCAAAACAAAGTCTTTTTAGTTTCGCATTGTTTCTCGAATGGAGTTCATAAAAATTTGGTAGGATATTGAATTTTCCAGATACCACTGTATCGCGGAAAAATTTATGAACCACATCGTGATTTTAATTGAAGTTACAAAGTAGATTTCTCGGGTAAAAAATCTTCCTAACACTTACTACTACTTGTTATTCGGCTCAAATAAAACTCTGCACTTTAAACTTTTCACTTCCTCTATTAATTTCTATCGTGCCAATCCTCGTCGGCTAATGTAGAAAGTACGCATATAAGCAAAGCAAGCCATCGTTTGAAAACTCTCGCACGATCGACTAATAAAAAAAAATGATTTTCAGGAAGAAGCTCAGCACACTGACCAAGTAAAAGCGCATCGCGTCCCACAGACAGGAGGAGAAGGGGGCGAATACACCGACACGGAGGAACGTCTGTACCGCTAGCAGGGAGAAGGAAGCAGCGAAAAAAGGACGAGGCCGTATCTTAGCCAGGCCGATATCGGCTGTGTCATCCTCGGTCCGTTAACGGCTCTCAGGTGGTTCCTCGATCCAAGACACGCGGCCTATCAATCAATATCGCTATTGCAGGTGTAAAGCAATCAGTGCCACCGTGGCAGCCAATCCTTTCTTTCTTTTTCTTTTTTTTTTCCTTCACTTGTCTCTCGGCGATGTGACACGACGAACTTTATCCGCTCGCGGGTCAGACGCGGCGCCTGGAAAAACGCGCGCCTGCATTCGCGCGAGACTTTCTCCGCGAGCGTTTGGCTGCTCCTTTTGCCTTTCTATCGCCGCGAGATGCACTTGGCTTTCCACTTAGACGCACGTCAATGTAATTGATCGTTGGCTTTTTTCCAGTCTTCTTTATTTATTAATATTTCCTTTTGATAGAACGATGGATGGATCGAGAAGGCTCGCGTCGGCCTTTGAAGAAACGACGCCTCGGGCGACATTGCTTTTCTTGGCGGGATGGGACAAAAGACAGAGTAGACTGGGTCACATTTGACATTGCCTTTAACGGCTGCTTTTTTTATTTTATCAAAGCTTAATTAACGCGTCAGAGAGAATGTATTAAATTATTAGAAGCTGGAATTTTAACGGAATTCTTTCGTTGCTTTTCTCTTTGTTACATTGTAAAATTAAAGATAAGGAATAGTACAACTTGCGCACAGTATTATAAAAGCGGGTACTACGGAAAATTGTTCAAAAATTGGTGCACTGATTGAAGTTTCCTGTTTTATCGGCATCTGACATGCGAGAATGGAAATATTAAAATAAACTCATTTCTTTACACTAAAGTTCATTTGATAATAGATTTTATTGTATCATTTAAACTACACGATTTAAAATTTTGTGAAAACCCTATTACCTTCTTACCACAATATTATTGTCTAAAAAAAGTTTCTTAAAAAAACCTTTTTAAAGTTCAATCACCAAACAACGTACTAATTAAACTAAAATTCAGAAAGAAATGACAAAATGCTATTACGGTAAATAAATTATAAACGAAACTGTCGATTGAGTTATTTTATCTCGATCGGGGGGGCCTTGACTTTCTTCGATTAGGATCGCTCGTGCTTGGCGTCTCGCGGGAATTAGCAAAAAGTCCATCGGTTTAACATGAAAAGGCGCCCGCGCTTATACAGGCAGCCGGACCCACTGCACAGATGACTCGGCGTTAAAAAGACCCCGGATGACTCTGCGGCTTCGGAAAAAATTGCAGTCACGCGTCGTCGTCGGCGGCGGTTGCGGCGGCGGCGGCGCTTCGCGTTGTTGTTTGCCGTCCGCGTAATTTGTATGCGAATTTAATGTAAACGCTCGTTTCTCGACACGCGACGCCGCAAGCTCATCGGCGAACCTGTTGTTTCATTTTCCTCTTCTTTTTTTTATAGACAAAGCGCTCGGAGTGGATTGCGGAGGTGAGAACGAGAGGAGGGCAGATCATGACGCAATTACTGGGCCGATCGAAGAATCGTTTAAAGTTGAAGCGTTCGTTTGCGGCGCTTCAGTGATTAGGTGGTGATTAAAGTGATGCGGATTGAAAGGCCCAGTTAATGCTCTACATCTACCCTGTAGATCCGAATTTGTTTGAAATCAGGCGACAAATTCGGTTCTAGAGAGGTTTGTGTGGTGCATACAATGCTACGTGGTCTGATTACAATAGGCAGTTTTGCATAGTTTCACTTTATTGTGCAAAAACTTTAATTTTAAGCGTCGAAATGTGTACGAGGTGTATCTTAAATTGTAAAAATATATTATATTATACTTCGATTAATTTTATTTGGAAAGTACGATCTGTCTGATTATAAAAAGATTTGTTCTTTTATTTCAAATATAAAATTCTTGTGCACGTGTATTATCGTTTCTTTTCAAAAGATTTATTTTGCTCTTGCAGCGATTGCAAATTTATATTTAACGAAATGATGTCTACATCTTACCTCAACCATTCCATACATTATTTCTTTATTTTTCTTTCTAGTACATAACTTCATAAATCAAGTAAAATACATTGCATCGTTGTAGAATAACTCCTTAATGAAGGCTGACGGGTTTGTCAATTTGAATAAATTTAGAAATTATTTTCATTTAATTGAAGTTTTATTAATTCCATAAAAATTTTTCAAAATATTCGACAAATTATAGTATTCTGGAGACACCGCAAATTTTTAAATAAAATAAATAAATAAAAATATCTAAAAACATTCAATAAAACTTTGGATGATTTGTTTAGTCGATATCATCTTAAAGAAACCTGTATTACCAACAAGAATTAGAAAAATCTTCAAAATTGAAGATGGAGAAGTTTACTTTTTCTTGCGCTATTGTATCAAAATAATGTTTAGCATAAGTTATACGAAGATTATCTGTATGTATAGCTCTAATATTATATTAAAATCTGCTAAAAAGCTAATGTTTTTGGTTCATTTTAAAAATCTTCATGATGTTTCTAAGTCGATAAAGTAGAGTAATCGTTTCTTTCTTTCTTTTTCATATAAACTCTTTTAATGATTTACTTATACAAGGAAACGTTTTTGAAGCTAATAGTTTTAACTTGCCAATTTTTTCTACAATATTGTTCGATAAGGTGGGCTGCTTGTTTTGAAATTAAATAGGGTTCTTTAAAAAACATCACTTGATCATATTAATGATTTTACAACGTCACATTACTATAGCATAAAAAGCAAGCTAATTGAGCCTTTTTGTCAGATATCAAAGCATTGTTTGCACGGAACCTTAAGACTTCGTTACGTGCAGTAATCAAAGTACTATTTTTATCGAACGCCACGCGCTTAGCTCGTCTGATTTTGACGCATCTCAAAAAGGTAGCGCAAGAAAAATGTCGGTGAAGATCATTAATTCCGAGAAGTCAGTTACATCCGTGACGGGATGCTGCCGATCATGAACTGCGTTATGGCCTGTGACCCACACGTACATACAAACACGTGTCAATCACGATTGCACGCTTTCATTGTCCATGCCGTTGGACATGTAATAAAAAACAAGGTTGTAATAAAGCCCTGGAACAGATTCATCTCGAGACTGAAAATGTAATTATAGAAACACAGTTACACGATTTTTCAAACTATTCGAAAATTTGATATTTTCTTATTTTTAAATTCCATCAAGAGTTCTTTTTTTAATGGTGAATAATTTAATCTTTTTAAAGGATTCAAATTCAAATTAATTTTTATCTTATAAAAAATCTTTTTACTTGTGTGACGGTTATAACCGTCGGTTAGTTGCGCTGAGCGCTATTTTTACAAATTATTAACCAATAATGCATCAAGCACAATTAATTAAAATTACTTCTGCATAAATTAATTAAGTAATGTATTTAATTAATATCTTGCTTTGCTCGGGCCACTATCACCTAATTCGTGCACTTGTACACGAAATGCCCAATTCATACATTTGGAATTGCGGACACAATTATTTTGTAATTTTAATATATATTTTTTATAAATTATTTTTAGAGTTATATTAATTAATTTGACGATAAAAACTATTAGTGAATCCATTTTAATGTTATAAATTGTTCAATATAACTGAGTATACGGATTATATATCTGTAAATCTTGAACAAATCTACAAGAAAAAAATTTAATTTAATTAAATGCAATAATAACTTGATAAATAATAAATAATAATAATTTGTGAATTTAAAACTACTTGGTTTAATCAGCAATAATGAAATTAAGAATAAAATATTAAAAATCGAAAAAACTCTAATCTTATTTTTCATACATTAACTTTTCAACGATGAGCTTTTTTTTCAAACAATTTCAAAAGCGGCTTTCGTTTTGATGCACGAACTCTTTAACCCTTCTATACTCAAAGAAAGACCATTAATCTCCGATCGAGCTCGAATAATAAAACGACATGCCGTTGCTGTTATGTAATGCAGGTGAGCGCTAATGAAGTGCATACACTGGCGTAATTACAGCCCAAGCAGACTACCCACTTTTCACGCTTGCGTCTAATGGACAGAAACAGTAATGATCTATGAAATAAAAAAATAAATACAGGTATTCTCGTCAGGTGCGGTATAATAAAAATTGCAATCTCAGAATTATAAACACATTTCGTTTTTCGGTCTAGTTTCACACGCTTGAAATGTGAAGGAGAGACTTATTTCTTTTCGTAATACACTTTTTAAAATATTTAATATTTGATAAATACAATTAACTGTACACTCTGTCGGAAAAATCAAATTTTAAGGCTTTTGTATCTATTTACATGTTGCCGAAAAGTAGTGAGCTGGAAAAAGCAACATTGTCACAAGTAACAAAGTTATATTGTGAAGGAATAAGGGTGCAAATTAGCTTAGCGATTAAGCTGGCAGTACATATATTTTTTATTCCCAGTGCACGGAAGAATCTTTACCATTCGGAATTTGACATCATAAATTATAAATTCAAAAAGCAATTAATCTAAAGTAAGGGCATTTCAGAAGCACTCGAAGCGGACTTTTTCCAAAAGTTTTCCATCGAGCGCACTTTTCGTAGTTGCGCTATCCGATAGGTTTCTTGCGACTCCGCGTCTAAATCCACATCTGAGTGTGAGAGAAAATACGGCAAGATTAATGATTTACGTGACAAGGGAAAGAGAGCGAAATAAGAGGGAAGAAGCGGGTGGGGGAGGCTGCGCCGTTGCTGCTGCTGCTGCCTGGTCCTGTCGGCTATTCTGAGGGGAGCCGCGAGGCCGAGGAGCGGCTGCCTGCAGGAATAGCTTGCTTTTCTCACAAAAATGCCCCCGAAAAGCTCCGTCGCCGCTGCTCGCCTCGTGCTTTCGCGCACGACAAAGGAGAAATAAAAAACGAATTACTTCACTATAAATTCGGACAATGATTGAATGAGAAAGGAGAAAACTTGCCTTGGGGGAGAAATGCAAGTGAGCGCCGTCCATTTATTGAGAACAGAAGAATTAGATTGACGTTTTTGGAGCGTTAATAAAAAAATTGCTGCCTTTATGCGAGAGAAAGGCAGTATTGAAAAAGACTGTTTATTTCGCAAAAATTGGGTTTCCAAAAACATGAATTCTCTTACTGATGAATTGCATGTGATGTATAAACGAACGTATTCAATAAGAAATGGAAATACATAAAGAAGTAAATTGAAAATATAAATAAAAAAATTACTTTAAAACAACCTCTTATATAGTATAAGCTATTATTCATGATGGCTACGGCGGTATTAGAGTATATTAAAACATTATTTTTCAGGATCAAGAGATCAGCATAAAATAACAAAGTGAATTTGATTACGAAGTTCTTTGTATGAGTCAAAAAAAGGAGCAGTGTTTAGTAAAATCAGATGAAAATTGTCATTTCCAATAATAAATATTGAATTGACATTTTGAAAATTAGTCTCAACAATTTTACCGTTTATTTTCCTCTCTTATAAGTTTTGGTGCAAATTTGAAAAGATCTAGCCTGGAAGCCTATAATATTTTAAAATAAAATAAATACACATAACTTTTTAATTTTGGAGTTTTTATGCAACTTCCTACAACTTGAAGAGAAACAAGTTTTCGAAATTTCAAAGCGAGCGACCTTCCAACTTTAGCATTAGAGGCTAACAAGGTTAAAACAAAATATTCTCCATTTTGTTCGAGCATCAAAGCAAATTAGCATACGCAAAGAAAAAAAAGAACTGAAAAGCATGTCCGACCGTTCCAACAAAATGCAGATCCACTTGAGGATTGAAAAATGAGTCTCGCGCTCGCGGGCGCAAAAAGGAGGCCCCCCGAAATAAAAAGTTTCGTCGCGTATACTAAAAAATCAAATCGTTTCAATGTATTTAAATGAGATAGCAAAAGCGTCTCGCTTACGCGTCGTCACGTCGACAAGGCGAGAGCGAGCGGAGCCGGAGAGGCGAAACGGTAAAGGGGTTCCAAAGGGCTGAAAAGAGAGGCGGCTAAACGAGCTCGTCGCGCGCAAACAGCGAGGCAACCCCCGCGGATTCGCGTCTCCGTGACTGATGGCTTCTCCTCGATCACCGCTCAACCGACTGGAGCTCTCCTGCCCTTCTCCGCCGTCCCTCTGCCGTCGCTCATTTCTGGCCAAAGCGGAGACGCGCGCCGAGATCAGATTAGAGTATGCGAAGGCACGACTGGGAGAGGGCGCCGAGTGTCCGGAAATGAAATTATGCTAAGCTCCAACGAAATCGGTCAGTGCGACGCGGATCAAAGAGGCGCGGAGTCGCGCGGAATGGAATTATATCTGGGCCGCGCGGTTCGCAAGCTAGGATATAGTTCTGGAAAGTTTGCCGCGTGATTAGGCAGTATCTAGCATTGAGTTCCTGGGACTGAAGCTGAACTTCGCGAGGGGTATTCCAGTTCAGCGTGACTTTACATAAACGTCTTATTAGCGATGCCGAAAGTATTTAGTAGATTTCTTTGGCATTCTTTTTTTTCTGCGTGCGAATGCTTTTAGGTTTTTTTTATTTAAGACGGCAGCTCGATCTTGTTTTAGTAAGTTGGCTGATATTGAACTTTAAATTCAGTTATACGTGTAACTTTTCTAACAATAGTTCCTCATTCTTCAAACTTACTAAAATTTGATACTTCTCGTGTGATTGTCACTTGCCGAAGCTGAAAAATCTAAAAATTAGTATTTTATGTATTAGTATAACGCATGTAGTCTTTTATTTTCTTACGGTATGCATTGGATCGACAAACTTAAATACAGAAAATTTCGTAAAATAAAGCTCGCAATTCACTAGATAGGAATAGAATATTTATAAACAATCCCCGAGAACTTTTTAGTGCCATCGACAACTGCTTGACAGTCTCCGCGCGTAACCCCGATCCTGGAAATAAAAAAAACGACAAAAAGCAGCGGGAAGCGTCGAGAGCGCTTGCGGTCGCGTCCCTCCTGGTGAAAAATCGAAAACGCGGCAAGACGCGACGCTTCGGGTCTCTCTCTCTCCGGCGTGCGTAATTGTAGCTTTTGAATTTCATGCTGGAACCTCGGATTAAAGAGAGTAGAGGTCGGCGTAGATCTGACGGCGCAATATTAATGATAGCCGCGGCACTGCTGCTGTTGCTGCCATGCCGGGCCGCGCTGCTCTCGTCCTGTCTCGAATTCCAACTCGGTTTCTTGCACTAGGAGAGAAGGAGGGAAGCGGGAGAGAAAAAAAGGTACTGCGTTGTGCGCCACGTACGCGTATACAGGTATAGAACCACACGAGCCATGGCGAACGTTCGTTTGTCGACGAGCCGCTATATACGCGCGAGGTAATTTTTCCTGATGAAATAGCTTTGATATATTGACTTATTTATAGTGATATATACGGCCTGACGTGCCGGCAATTATTTTCTCCGCGGTGCTTGATTTCTCAGAAGTCGCGGGTACGGGGAACTTGTAAACGGCTTGCGCAGATTACTCTTGAATAATTAAAAGGTTGGAGCGGATTTTGAACGAGAAGTGCAAAAAGCGAGGCAGAAGTCGAAGACCCGCGCTAAGTTCGTTACGTTCCGGGTGTTGCAAAGGGCGCAAAGGTCGCGCTGAAAACAATTTATCAGGGACTTAAGAAATAGAAAACTAATAGCTTTCCTTAATAGCTTTTACTTCCTTCTTTCCAGTTTTGGAAATCGTCGGAATAAGTTGAGCTGTTACAACTATTATGTTACCGTTTACTTCTGTGTAGTGAAACACACATTGTACTCTAAACGATCATTAATTAGCTTCCAGGATTTTGAGAACGTAAGCAGCTTACTTTTACAAAATACGAACAGAAGAAAGTTTTAGAAGTTATACAAACACAAAGATTATAGCACTTTCTTCCCTCTTTTGAATGAAAAATGAACGAAAATTTTTTTAAACATTAATGTAGAAATTTAAAAGATAGAATTAAATTCATAATCATACTAGTTTTTAAATCTTGCGAACCACCTTTTTGCCTTCAACTATAAATTAAGCGACGTTAATTATAGAAAGATTTTATTGAAATTCAATCACTTTTTAGTCTAGCCCACCATTTTTTTCATTTCCTCCGCAACGTTTATTAATTTTTAATTAACGTGAAAAAAATGGCTCTTAATTTATAGACACAAAATCGATCTTACATAATCAGTCGTTAACCATTAAAAGCCCAAAATAACATATTATTATTCAAATCGCCCCTAAACGCCGTACAAATGAGTATCGACGAAAAAAAAAACGAGCGAAGAATCTAAAATGGCCGCGCCGAGTCTCGACAGAAAATTAGATGGAAAAAGTAATTAATAATCGAGTCTAGCAGCCGCGGCCGATCGCCATATTGCCGAGCGATACAGCCGAGGAGTGGCCGACACACGACTAGACACCAATGGAATATTATTCGCCTCGGAAGAAATGAGGGACCTTTGCCCTCCAGCTATCGTCGCTTCTCCGTCTCTCTCGATTGACCACCTGCTGCCCCTTTGATACCGCCGCTGGATTCTCATTTGGCCTTGTAATCTCGATATTCTCTTGATTTCCATTGATGAGTGATCCACCCCTGGCTGTGCATTCGTCGCACCGACCGGCTTTTGCAATTTATTATCGGTCCCAGGCGCGTTTTTGTTCGAGTCTAAAGGATATTTCTTATGGGTCTGGACTGCTGAAGACCTTTTTTTTTTACGCAAGAACAAAATATTCCTATTTTTACATTACTTTCCTCGTTGAACTTGTCATAATAGAAGCGATTCTTTGAAAATGTAGAGTCATCGCGTCGTAATTTTTTATCTAATTTAGGCTCGGATCTTTAGTTCGGTAAAGACAAGCACAGCATGCTGCACAATGATATCTTATTCATATAATACGGCGGTTGTATTGATATTAAAATTACAATTATTGAAATTACATGCTTCCGTTTCAATATGAAAACGTTTTTAGAAAATTAAAACGCTATATGAGATAAAATCAAATGACTAACGTTTAACCAAGCTTTATTAATGTTATAAATAAATGTTAAATTAAAATATCTATGTACGTTTATAATATAAATTCTTGCGCTATTGCAGATAATCATTATAAATTATTCTGGATAATATCAAGTATCTTACAATAAAATTGTGACATTATCTTGAAACACGAATTAATTTGATTTGAATAAGCAGCCTATAAAACAAGTGTACTATCTGATGGATCTTAATTATATTACGTTACTTATGACTTCTTTATTGTAATTGTAAGCACTATCAACATTATATCAAGAGTTTTTAGTTAAAAACTTAAAAGGTCAAACTTAGTGGGCATATTCTATTTACAAATGCTGAAGAAAACTAAGAGCTAAAACTAACTAATGAAGAATTAAAAATGCAATATTTAGTTATCGATTTTTTCCATAAACACTTTTGAAATTTTACTTTCATAATGACAAAAATACAGACTTTAAGTTATGAGTCTGCATTACTTGTGCAAGTACACGATACCGTGATAGATTTGGACGACTTTTAGAAATCATAAAAGTAGCCCAGAATAAAACAAATTCTTCACCGTTGCATTATTTATTTATGCATAATAACGTATCCTCATAACTTATAATTACAAATGTCACTCGATAGTTTTGATAAATTACTATTCATCAGCCTTGCGTTTCTTAGACTCAAATTAATCTAGTCCCTCGGATTAAAATCCAACATACCAAGTAATTTGCGCCTGCTCGAATTAACAACAGAAGTCACGCCTTTTCATTCACTCATCGCGGCCATCAAAATTGCTCCTCTTCCACCCAAAGCTCCTACAACACTGCACGAACTACCTCGCGGGCATAACGATCGTTTTCCAGGAGCTTTTGTGGGTGAATTCAATCATTAAACTCGCCCCCGTGAATTCATCTTGCTCGTCATCTGCTGCTCCTATCCGTTTCCCCCTTTCGATCAGCACGCATACTACATCCCCTCCCTCCGTTCCTCCGTTTCTTTCACTTTCGCAGCGAGGGGTAATTACGAGGCCGGATATCACACGGCGAACGGGACTAATGAAAATCTAGATTGCACGCGCACCGACTCGAGCAGCGAGAGGCGAGTTCTTCGACACCGAGTAAGTGTGCTGGGGTTTCTCACGTGCCTGCGGCATTCCGCGTCCTGGAACGCTCGCGGAACGCGCGATCAAAGAGAGGGAGACTTAGCAAATTGCAGGGAATTACCGGATAATTACTATAGCGAACGAGCGCAGGCGCGCGGCGCTTCATGCTAATTACGCGGAGTGGATAAATTTTAGCCTCGTTAAATTAACCACTTGCTCGCTCCTTCGGCTCTAAAGAGAGCGCATTATCCGTTAAAATTATAATTTTCGGTCATTTTTCATTTTAACAGCCTCGGAATGACAATTACCTTTTTTTCGTTTCGTTTTCTGCTTATTTTCTCGGGGAAATTGAATTTTCTTTTATTTAATTGAGGAAAAAAACTTTAAAGCCAGAAAAACTCGGCAGTGCTTTTGATTAAGAGTTTGTGTTTTTAAGTGCGATTATAAATCAAAACTTTTTCTAAAAAAGTATAATGTACATCATTTTCAAATTCTATTATTATACGGTCTTCTGCAAGTGCTTTTATACTTTTTCTCCAAAATATACGAGCTCTTTTCCGGGCGTCAAATGTACTATGTACCCCGATAACTCAGTCATTTCGTCCTTTGAAAAAGTCTGTACTTGTCACTTATTTTCACTAAATTAAACTTTCAAAGAATTCTAAAATTAAGAGATTTTCTATAAGCCAGTTTCTTGAACGTTCTTTTCGCCAAAAAATATCATTACTTTCACAGAGCTACTCTAAGAGCACTAAACGCAAGAAAACCATCAAGAATCCCACAATTTTTCTTCGCCCAGCCATCGCCGTCGATCCGGTAGGCAAAAGCGCACGCATCGCGAAGCACCATCAGCCCGGGGCATCATGTCGGGCATTTTTCGCTCTCGGCCCTGGCAGCCGGGGCCACGCAACGCAGACAGGCAGAAAAAAGGGGGTTATTCGGAGAAAGGTCGAAAAATCTATTATTACGTTCACATGTGCGTGGATTCGAGGCGGAAGCCCCGCGCGCTCTATAATAGCGGCGGCTGGCGCTGCCGGCGCGGAGAATGCACGGGGAGAGAAAGAAAGAAATGGCTCCCGTTCCGGGGGTGAAAGCATCGGAGCGACAGCCGCGTGCTGAGATGGGAAAAGGGAGCTTTCCTTTTTCCAGCGCGTGGAGGTTCCTTTCTTTTCTCCCTCTCTTGCAACCGCGGCGATAGACGTCCCCGAATGTCCCCCCCCCCCTCCCCCTTCCCCTCTCCGTCGGCTAAGGGTGTGGGCTGCGCTACTCGTGCAACCCCCCGAGAAAAGAGGAACGGCGGAACGGAGGAACCAAGCCCGAGCGAGAGAGAGAGAGCCGCGGCAACTCGCGGCTGCCTAGTCAAACCAAAACTCCGGGGATGATTAATGATCGGTTGCGCGCAGCGGCGCTTCGCCATCGCTGCTGCCGCTGCCGCTGCTGCCGCCGCCGCCGCCGCTTCAAACAACAAACTTTTCCCAAGGAACGCTCGCGAGTGAAGCAGCGCCCGAATACAAGAAAAAAAATATATAAGAAAAGAGGGAACTCTCTTTCTTCGCATCCACCCTTCAGACCGGCTAATACCCCGAGCTCCTTTGCTCTGACAGCCTTTCATTTCTTTTCCTCTCTCTCGCGAGCGAGCGCTCCTTTCTTCCGAGAGCACCGATTCCTCGCTATGTGTGCACGTACGTCTACTCTGCGGAGCGACGGTTTTTTATACGCGCGAGGGGAGGAGGGGGATGGAGGGAGTGTGGGTGGTGCACGCGACGGAAAGAAAGCCGGGAGTGTCGAGAGAGAGAGAAAGAGGGAAAAAAGAGCCGGAAAAACGGCCTCTTCCACTCCCTCTTAGCCACTTTCTCGCACTTCTATCCGGAGAAACCTAGGAGCCGTTGCTTCTAGAATAGGCTTGAATTTATTTTTTGCTTTTCTCCCGGGTGCAATTTACTATCGAATTTAAATGCTTGTGCAAAATCCTTCAATGTAAAGGACGATTTAAAGCTTTCGTTTAATGGTTTTATATTTAGAATGGAGAAGCGGGAATTTTATGAAAAAAATTTTTTAAAGTTTCTGTTAATTTAAAAATAATTGCTTTGCTATTAAACTTGTTTTGAATAAGACGTCGTTTTCGTCCCTTTCGGCGCATCTTTCACTGCCGCGCCGATTTTCAATTAGTAAATACTAAAGCAGTGACAGGAAGGGCCACAATTTTTTACCCCATCCTCGAAAACAAGCACGAGAACAGCGTGATTCCTCTACAACTCGAACCAGATTTCCAGCCGCAGTCCCGTCGGCAGAGGCGACGCCGCAGTGCCGAAAGATCCTTTCAAAGGAGCGCCCGAAAAAAGCCTCTATGCGAGACCTCGAACGCAAAAAAGCCAGTGCGGCTTTTTTACGCACTTACCGGCATCCTCGTCCAAGGCTGGCTGGCTGTACATCCTCGAGGAATTTCGCGAATACGCGGGGAAGCGCGCGCCGTAATAAATCGACCGGTCATGCGCGCGATGATGGCTTCGCAATACGAGAAACGCATTAAAAGCCTCGCTCGCGAGAGAGAGGATTTCTAGCGTCGTCGTCGCTTTTAAAAGCTGCAGCGCGATAGAGTGCGGAAAGCACTCTAATGGGTAATGCGTCGCTCTCTCCGGCCGCGCGCGCGAAGATCGCTCGCGCGCGATTACGGCCGCGCGCGACTGACGTGTGCACGGGGAACTTTGAAGGCATTCATCATGGAGCGGGATTTTTTTTTTTTTTTTTTTGGAGCCTGACGCTCAGCTGATGTTTACATGCTACAGCTTCTTGAAATCTCTCTTTCTCGGCGCGAGTCTGCGGCCTTTTTTGCTTTCTGCTTTTAGAACCGAGCGAGATGGATATATGCCTGGCGAGTACAAGGTGCTTTCGTAATCTTGCAATGCTTTGACGTGCTTATGAGTTTCGCAATTTCTAGTTTTGGAGAAAAATTCAAACTGAAAATGATTTTAAGCGTTTTTGAGATAAAATGGTTAAGAGCGAGTACACGGCGCCTTGTAGGAAGTATGAAGTAATGAACATGTAAGATGGAAATGCTTCAAAGATGAATTAAAAAGTATGATTGTACACTTTCTCCGTTGGAAGTGTTCACTATTATTCGGCAAATTTTTCACAAATTGTTTGTAGATTGGCCAAATTTGGTCAACTATTATAGTGAAATGGCTTAAGAAACTCGTGAAATTTCCAACAGGGTTATAATTTTTATATCTACATGTTGTTTCATAAAAATATTCTTCAAGTTCACTAAGAAACAAAAATGATTTATTATTTCAGAGTATAACACTTTTTAAGTGTACAAATTGCTTCAGAAAAATCAGAAATCACCCAAAAAATAGTTTTTTCTTCCCTCTCCTTTTTCATGTCGACTAATCCGTTTGTAATTCGTATTTAATTTCTCGATCTTCCTTATAAATAATTTACTCCCAATCGTCCCGCTAAACAAACCGTTTCACCGCAAAGCAAATGCTCGCTCGAAAGCAGCGCATGCACGGCCCGCGCAGCAAGCTTTTGCATTCCCGTTCGGCTATATTTTCCTCGGCTCGTTCTTTCCATTCCGCTCTTTGTTGCTCGGGTAAAAGCAGAAAAGAGCCGTGCCGCGCGTCGATCGAACGCACGCGCGCGTCCATCCGGGCAGGCATTCGCTCGTGGCTCACCTATATAGCGTGCCCGCCGCGCAGGGAAATCGCCGAGTCATCGAATCGAGCGCGCGGGGAAGCACAGCCGCACGAACGCCGGCAGCTCTCGTGTATATATGCGAGGAGGATCGAAGCCCCAGAGAGAGAGAAAGGAGAGATCTCGCGGGCACACACAATGCCGCCCCGGAATAATGCCGACTTATTAGGCGAAGGCAAGGCTACCATTCAGCTGATGAGCGCATTCGCGAGATCGCGTACCGAGGGATATATCAATCGGATTCCGCCGGGGGTGGACGCCGCGGAGAAAGTCGCGCGAGAGAGCTCTCGGTTTTATAAGCGCGAGCCGCGATGACTAATGGCGCCCGGCGAGAGCGCTGCGCTCCTGGGCTAATTGAATTAAACGCGTCTCTAAAACCGTGACGCTGCGCAACGATGATAAGCCATTCGAACTGCGGATCGTTTGAACACGAGGCCCCGAGTGTTACCGTTGCCGAGGCGCGTATTCCTGCACCCGCTCCCGTCGGCGCTGGTCTCTCTCTCTCTCTCTCTGCCTGCGTACTTGATTGTTTAGCGCGAAGGGCGGAGCGGCGATATTGCCGGTGGGAGCCGATTTCCAGTGGGAGAAACGACGGCGAGCTGATCGTTTTTTTGCGCGAAACCGATTCGTCGAGGATGATTTTCGGTAATGAGCGAGTAAACTTTCTTGTAATTTTTTAAATTGTATTTTCGGGTATTGTTAGAAAAGAAGTTATCCTTTTAAAAAAAGCTAATTTCCTTTTTCATGCTACGTAGCAAAAATGGATTCCTAATGAAGCCCGTAATGACTAAAGACTCCTTGGCGTGGCTGCCAAAATCACCTGCAGGAGGCAGTTTTCGAACTCGTTAAGAATGCGCTGCTCCGTTCTAGATGTTCGGGGTAGAGTTTGGGGAGGCAGTAGTATCGCAACGAGATTAGGATAGCCTCATGCATAGATATTGGAATTGGAAAAAAGTCAGCGGAGCGTGAGCGAGGGAGCCGAATTTCTTTTAAAACAAGAGGATCGAAAGATGAGATTCCGGGAGAAAAAAGGCTAATCTATACTCGATATCACATTGCGTTTAAAAGGAGATTTCTTATTTTTTAAAACAAGTCTGGATTGAAACATTAAATTAAAAATTCAACATTATTTGCAACTGACTGAAATTTGGCTTGTTTAACGTCTTCATTTTGAAATATCAGTTAACCAGAATTACGTAAACTGAAATACATCATTTCACGTAATCCTTTACAGAAACCTCGCTGAGCTCTGATTCCCTTCCAATACCTCTCGAAAAAACGTTTCCCAAGCAAAAACACGTTCCCGCATTCCTCAAGAATATACACGAGGCTGCATATCCCGCGGCCCGCTGGCACGTCTTAGCTCTAGGATACGTATTCGTCTCGACGAAAGCGGGCGAGAAACATCCGTACCTGTGGCATCGCCGGAGATATACATATGCATATAGACGCCTTGAAAAGTTGAGGTCCCCACGGCAGCGGCAAGCAAGCAGTTGATTAACGATGCGAGTCACCTCGGCGAGGTGGGTGGCGCATGCCTTTGTGACAGCGCGCTTGAGCCGTTTCTCGCTCCTCTCTCTTTCTCTCTCTCTCTCTCTCCCGGCCGCGCGACATCGCCACCGTCGCGCGACTATCGCCCAACTTATTATAACTTTGCGCGCCGGCGTTTTCCATTTTTCGATTACTCCCGAGGCGCGGCTAACGTCCCCTCGGGAGAGGTGTATTTGCCGCCGACTTTCACGCCGGTTAAGGAAGCCCGGTTACTTGCGGACGTTCGGCCGCAGGTGTTCGGGCTGTGATTCTTGAATTTCCATTGACGGCACGGGTAAATGTATGTCAAAGCAGCCGTGAAGATGCGCGGTCGGGGTGGCGTGCTTACCGCGGAGATTAGTAAGCACATTTTTCAATAAAATCCTATTCTTTTTCCCGTTGCGCAAGATATTAATTGTGATAAATTACTATTTTTATGCTGACTGGACTTTGCTTTGATTGCGCGTCATCCCTTAAATTGACCGCGCTTTCACTGCTGAATTGCGGGAGCTCGATTATGTTTGTTTTTCCTTTTAACCGAGCCTTCAAAAAAAGCGAAGACGTTAATTGTTTAATAATTAAATTTTCGAATGCGGATTCGAGTTAAATAATTTCTACTTTTTTCGTAAATTAAAAGTCTTGTAATGGCTGCGAATGCGATGCTCCTATGTAAGTATTATGCTGGAAAAACAAAATGCCTGAGTTAAAATTATTAATAAAACCACTGTTTTCAGTTAAAAAATGACTAAATACACAACGCTAATAATATAAAGACGTCTTTTCGAAGAAGCTTAACTGCGTAACAATTAAATGATGTTTTTATTAAGCTCGACAACAAGCAACATGACTTTCAAATTGAAATTCCTTTATACCGCGCCTCGAGCAGGAAAATCCAGAAATTCATTGAAACGATTAGTCGGTACAGTGTAAAATCCAATTCATCTCTTCCACGAGTCAAAGAGCGCATCTCCAACAACTAAATGCACCCGACTTCCAGCCTCGGCAGTCGTCGCTTCATTCGACGGCGGCGCGGATGAAATTGTTTAATCCCGGCGAAGAGCGGCGGGATCTCTAGAGGACTGAATCATCGGGTGCTCCTCGAGCGCGTAAATTAATCTCGGGGGACGTTGGTCGAAAAATCCGAAATCAGCCGGGGCCGAGAGTCCATTTTGGGAAATGAGATCAGTCCGCGTGCCGGCGGCGGCGGCGGCAGCGTCGGCTCCTGCACAGAGGCGGGCAAAAAGCGACACAAGGGTCGATCCTGACGAGGGTACACGTAGACTTGAAAGAGAGAGAGAACGAGCGAGCGAGTCCTATATTGGCAGGCGTGGCTACGGGGGGGCAGAGGAGCGTCGAGTGTGATTGGCTCCGCGCAGCCTCCGAGGGCGAGTCTCCGTCTCTCTTTCTCTCTCGCTCGCTCCCCGCTTTCTTCTTTCTCCCGTCCGGCGAAATGGAAAAGAAGTGCATCTCGGCCGCCTTTAATGTAATGCGTGTTTATACAGAGGCTAGATTACAGAGGAGAGATAGAATTTGCTCGGGGTTTAGGCTCTGCGGGCCTGGATTTCGATGCTGATTCCTCGACGACGATGAGATTACTGTGCGTATGGCCGATGCTGAGAAGATTGCTGGGGAGGTTCCGTTATCGAGAAAAGCTCAGTGGAGAACGTTTAATGTAGATTGGATTTTTGGACATTTGTTTGCTCTTCGCAGAAGGGATATACATAAAATCCATATAAATCATGCATCTGATTATTATGGTGCTTTTGCATTGGCATTTTTACATGAAATTCTTTTTAAATATTTATCGAATAAAGGATTCTTTGTAAATTGTTTATATTCAATTTTTAGTAAATCTAAAATAGTAAAAAATTGTTATACTTGTTACTTGTATAATTAAGTAACTAAATTGAATATCAAGTTTCAATAACGTTAATGTCATTTCACTTATAAAAGATTTTTTAAAAGTTATGAGCTCTTTTAGCGAAAAGCTAAGTAAAATCAAGTTTTTTTCAATCACATATAACTTTCCAACTGTTAATAATTGTAGAGTATTTTAACTCCCGGCATTTGAAAGATATAAGTTAAATCCTATCGATTAAAAAATAAAAGACATCCAAAAATCTTTATTTGTTCAAAAGTTATAGCTAAATGAAAATTTGTAATAAAAGAAGCTAAAATTACGTCACTGAATTTTTGTGGATTTTTTTATCCTACCTTAATGGTCATTTTTTGTTGGACCATAACTTTTGAACAAAGGAAGAGTTTTGGATGTCTGTTTTTTAATCGATAGCATTTGATCTCACAATTCAAGTGCCGGGAGTTAAAATACTCTACAATTAATAGTTGAAAAATTACGTGTGATTGAACAAAAATCGATTTTTCTTAGCTTTTCGTGCGGGATATACGTACTTTAAAGGCTATAAAGAAAAATAGTATATACGCTACAAGGGCAGAAAGTTGAAATTCCTGAACTGCGCGACATGATGCCCGAGGCGAAGCCGGGGTAATGTACTATTTTAAAGTGTTTAATAAAGTGTTTAATAAAATTAATTCCCTTTTAAAGTGAAATAAAAGGGAATGCTACTTAGAGTTTCAAAAGGAGTTGGTATGATTCAGCACAAATATTGAACAATAAAAGTATAGAAATTAAGTATTAAAACATTCGTGGATCAAAGTATTTAAGCAATTTATTAATTCTAGTAAAATCCAACGCGCTTCGCGCGTACTATTTTCTTTTTTTGGAGTTATCACGCGATTTTTTAGTATGATTTTACTTTACTTGATTTAAACATATCCTAAGATAGTTTGCTAATTTTAAAAATAAACTATTAATCCTTTTTTTTATGTATTTCAATTTAATTTCAATTATTTAGTTTGAAATATTTATGAAATTTCAAATCTAACGGATGTAGCAAATTCTCGCGTGTATTCCTTACTGACCAATTACAACAGTTTTTAAATGCTTCACAACATTCAGCCATCACTTTTTTAAGAGATGATGATTTCCAAAAGTTATTTCAAGCATACACATAAGGAAGGAACTGTATAAAACTTTGTAAGCTTAAAAAATGTCTTCCTTTAAATTAAAATTTTCATGTTTAATAACCACTAGCATCCAAGTACATATATCTAAAAACATTTAATTCACTTCCTTCTACTTTAAGAAAAAGTAATTGAATAAAAGTCCCTTAATAATAAAAAAAAGCATTATCAATGTGATTTATTACATCAATCAAAGAATTCCGTCAACATCGCAATCAAATAGTGTTACATAATGATAAAGCGATCAATTTCCCCAATCAACTGATGAGCTCCGAAAGAGGGAGTTTTGAGGTGAAATAAAAAATTCTAAATCGTCGCGAAGCCTCGAGCCTTATTCGAAACGTCGTAAGCTCCAAGGAACAAGGGGTGGTGCGCCTCCTCTGATAAGTTCGTTCTCCGTTAAGGCAAAGCAGAAAGAGAGAGAGAGAGAGATAGAAGGAGAAGGTCGAAGTATACGAGGGACAGGAAGTTTTCTGGGTAAAGGAGGCTGAAGGGTGACTGGCGCGATTGCAGGCCGCCGCCATGGATGGGTGATTGATTCACTTTGAATGATTAAAG
The DNA here is from genome assembly GCA_900474385.1 of Ormyrus pomaceus. Taxonomy (NCBI): domain Eukaryota; kingdom Metazoa; phylum Arthropoda; class Insecta; order Hymenoptera; family Ormyridae; genus Ormyrus; species Ormyrus pomaceus. The sequence continues at coordinate 74,899 of UCOM01000515.1, forward strand.
AATGCTGCGAAGGTATGGAATAATAGCGTTCGATAGACTCATCAAACTTTCGCCGGGAAACTTAAAAGTTCCTGCGACTTCGGGGGTGAGTGAATAGATTGACGTGGCACCGGGGAATGGAGTTTAAATTCCAATTTTTATGGAAGCTGAATATTTTACTTTTTCTTTTTATGTATTAAAGACTTTTCTCATTGTTGCCTCAACTTTTTGACATTTACATTTCGCTTATAAAAGTTCAAAGTTAATTCCTAAAAATATATACTTGCAAAATTAAACTACTCAATAATAATAATCAATCCGCAGCGAAATTCTTTAGAACAAGATGTAAAATCTTACAATTACAAGAAATTAAGAATGTTACTTAACAGATTTTTTCCTGTGTTAACCCTTTCTGGCACAGCGGGTCTCCCAGGACCCACCTTTTCCTACACACTTTTTCGCTGTTTCAATGCAGTTTTTGTACGATTTATCTAGCGTTTTTTGTAATTTTATGATCTTGATATATTATAGAATCAAAAT